>CM053784.1:126843924-127148924 GCA_028749045.1 Cupressus sempervirens
TAATATGAAAATAAACTTTGCAATACATAAGCATGCAATACATTTGACACACATATTTAACATGGAAACCCTATAAAGGGAAAAAACACCTAGGAATTGGAAACCCAAATATTTTACTCTTCTAAAGTAAGCTCTATTAGGAGCCAATCTTGTTAAAGGTTACATGTACTTTTTTTAGTGTGACTTGGTTAGAGGATTTTAACCAAAGATCATCTATACCTTATCACTCCTTGACATTTCTAAATAATTTCCTACTCTAAAAGACTTATAAACATCACTAATAAATACTACCATATAGGATTTCAAAGACTTGTAAGGTCCACTCAGTTAAGATGTTTTATCTACTACAATGTGTTGAGCTATCATTTTACATGATGCTTAACAACAGGAGTCCTTTCAAACTCCTCTCTTGAAAAGTTGATCTGGGATCAAATCCAAGGTTTTGGGTGATCTTGTGACCTACTGGAATCCAATTCATTGAAGATAAATGTATTTGTTCATAGGGAGGCCTTTTCTAGTTTGAACAATTTGGATAAGATGTAGAATCTGTTTGCTATCTCAAAAGAATAAAACACACACAAAAAAAATATTTTTGTATTTTTGTATTTTTTAATGAATGCAATCTAACAATGCAACTATATGAATTCCTAAATTAACCAATAGTTAGTAAAAGAAAATAATGAAGATAGGGTAACCAGAAGTTTAAGTAAATAACTTGAAACGTAAATTCCTAGCAGACATAAACTATGGAAATAATGTGTCTGCAAGTTAAGCCTTTGAAAATATTGGTAGGTAACCAATGAAAGTACGAGCATCACTTCCTTAATTCCACTGATGCAATTGTTGATGGGAATTCAGTAACTATAAGATATTTCACTTTTCATCAAATTGCAAGGCCACAAAAAGTGCACTCATGCAAGACAAAAAGCTATGCAGGAATAATAGGGTGATCTCTTCTTGAACTAAGTACATCAACATAATTTGTAGACCCATAGAAAACACTAGAATTAAAAGATCACACAATCGAAATAATGCAATAAAACTGTTGGCTCAATTACATTCCATGAACATACATTCACAAAATATAACACACTTAGGCAAGAATCACTACACTCCAAATGCGAGCACCAAAAGCATATATTATTGCATCAAAATAATAGCTTAGAATACATATTACATTCCTCAATTTATAGGAAATCTTCTCCTCAATTTGTGTTGAGAGTGAGAGATCTCTTTATGCAAACATATGCTTCTAAACTAATAAAACAAATCTATTTATGTACAAACTAACTCTCTAACTGATGCTTAGTAGGACTCCATCCATATTTATATCATTAAATGGATGTATGAGCCTTTATAAATAAAACATGAGAAAATAAGAAGACAAAATCCATTAGATGATGTAGGAGAGTCTGAAGTGCCAAAAATAGAAGCTCCATCTTCACAAGGAGTCTATAGCAGTTAAATTGCCATCAAAATGCATTTTTGATGCATTGAAAGCTCTAAATTTAGAACTAGCTAATAACTTTCAGCGTACCTTTTACTTCTTCAAAAAAAATTGGTGCACCTCTTAAAAAGTGCAGCTCGAAAGTAGTGCACTTGCACACCTGGCACACTTGTGCACCTTGGAAGCAAGTTCAAAAAATGCAAAATTTCACTAAGTGTCAAAATTGAAATTCTAGCTTTTGGGTTTTGTTCCCCTTCATACCAGAGCTATGTCTAGGTATTTGCTCTTGAATTTCAAAATAATATTGGTGACTTGAGCTGCATCTAGAAAATATAAGGCTTCATATTTGTCCTTCACTTTCTTCCTATAGTTGCCCACCTCGATGCGAGTCTCTATAAAATCTCCCAGTTTCACATCCAAGTCTAATAATGCTTCTTTAGTCCTGAATGCTTGTCTAATATCATCATCATTAGAAGCTTCTTCAAAAGTCTTTCGAAACTATTCAATAACTACTTCTATAGTCATTAGTTTTTCCCTTGAATCATCTTCAAAAATGTCTAAACACACATCCCTATACTATTTCTCTACCTCCAAAATTTTCTCTTGGGTTTGATCCTTGAGCTTATGAATATTTGTGTGCAATGTTTCCATCACTTTATTTCCATCCACAGTCTTCTCTATCCAATCATCAATTTTATCTACTCCTCTACTATATATACATCCATTAACATCCAATACCTTTGACCCTTGATCAACTACAGTACTTGCAGGTCCTTGCCCCAGGTATGTACTTCATCCATTAAACCAAAATCCTAGTTCAAAATGGCCACTAGATTATTCACATTATCTTGCATATGGTGTAGCAATTTAAGATTTCCCTATATAATCTGCACACCTTTTTCTTCAAAACTCTCTCCCCATTGCTGATAAGCTTTCAAAAATGGACCAAGTTGCACTGTCTCTTTATCCCTTTTCTCCAATGCCGCATTCAAAGTCTGCTCAAGGTTTTTCAGGATCTAAGGGACCAACAACTTCATTTAGATATCCTTTTAGGATCTCATTCTATTTTTGAAGTGTTATCAATTTTGTGTCATCCTATTCTAAGTGCCTAAAAAATTCTTTAATTCTAGTTGTTACCATTAACTTGGTAGTGTCCAACGTGGGTTTTCAAGCATAACCTCCTTGATCTGATAATCCTTTGGAGTTAATTCCTCAACATCTGCAAGCAAAGGAGGGATAGCAACATGAGAAAACAAATCCTAATTTTGATCACTCATGATAAAGGCCAATGCCCATGCATCTTTTGGTGGCAACTTAGGTTTCCAGAGAACTTCAATCAATTCTCTCATATCCTCTTCCTCAGTAGTGTATTTACCTTTTGTTTCTAATAACCTCTTTCCTAAAACATCTCAGAACATGTTCCATTGGAGATTTACCTTTTGAAGATGAAGGAGTTTGTTCTACTATGCTCTTCCCTTTATTACTCCTCTTTGGAGTCTTCTCCTTTTGTGAGAGATCCACATCAAGAGTCTCTATATTCGTGGAGTCCATAGTTCTCACCTCTATGTCTTGGGAAGTTTGTTGAAGTTGCTCACATATTTTCCCTTCCTCTGACACTTCATTGGTAGGAATTGGTTATGGCTCTTCCTCCTATTTTGCTTGGAGCTATTCTTCTTCATTGCTTAGAGGGAGATGAGTAGCAGAACCTTTATCCATGCAAAATGTAATTGGATTTGGTGATGACAAAGCTACTTTGGGTCCTTGTGGTTGAGATGGCAACTGACTCCAATCCTCCTATTGAGGTTGATTAGTTGGAGTATCTCTTATCTTATCTCACACCAGCTCAGTGCCAAAAGACATCAATCCCTTCACCCTCCTACTCATCAATCCATTGCTATAGCTCATCTTCTAAAGTTGTAGACTGAACAAGCTACTTGGGAATGGATGGTGGTGTAATTATGGAGCTTCTTCTCCATTCCAACTCTATTTCTCTAGAAAGATGAGTCCTTTGATTCAAAGGAAGGTTATCTTCTTTGTCTTCATCATCCTTTTTTTCCTCTTGGATGATTTTTGATCTTCCTTCTCTTAGAAGTAGATGGGAAGCTTGCACCTCTTCTTGAGGACGAGACACTTCTTGTATTTTTTCTTTAGTCCCTCCTTGCCCTTGTTTAGTTGGTGACACTTGAGGATTATCCTGGGTCTACATGGCTTCTACATTCTCTGATCCTTGTACATTTTCTACCCTAGGCTGCAACGATGCTTGAGTTGGTTCCTCTTCTAGCTTGGCTTGTTGGGGAGAATTTCTCTTCCTCTTGCCTTTACCCTTCTAAGCCCTATGATATCCAACTTCTCTATCTAGTTGGTGCACTATTTCCAACCTCACTGGGGACTGAGCTATAAAAGTGGGTACTGTTACCTTAGTTCCTTGACCTCTTCATGGGCAGGCTATAGCATGGAAGACTATCACTTGAGGAATTTGATTGAGTTTGAAAGGTCTTTTAATCCAATCCTCAGTCAATTTGATGACATGCCTAGCCTTGTGATTAATATTTGAGTATTCTTCCTTATCAATCTCAACATTCATAATGGGTCAATCACAAATCTTGTCTCTATTACATAATGGATCAAGGACATCCTTAGTATCCCATTGCACTACCTTTAAAGGGACCTTTATCTTCAAAGCACTACTTTCTAGATAGAGAGTCATCCTACAATAATCTCTTACACAAATATTGTAGTCATCTACTACGTTCATCCAATGGTCCTCGATTGCATCTTCATTTTGGAATGTTTTGCTAGTTAAATATTGTACTCTTCCAATGTTATCAAAATAAGGATGAGGATATTCCTCCAAAGGATATTGATTCCACTTAGGTTCAAAAGATGAAATATCTTGTCTCTAGATCACATTAAATGGTCCTATAGTAATAGGTCACACCCAAATTATTTTGTGTTGCTTCCTTACTCCATCATAAGAAAACAAGAGTTGTCAAGCAATCTCCAGTAATATAAGTCTATCACTTAGATACCTAGGGAGCTTCTTGGGATTGATAGTCATACCCACTACCCTCAAATAAGTGAATGTTAGAAATTGGATGTAATAGGTGTCAACTTCTAAAATCTTTGCCGTTGCCTCATCTAACATCATCTTTGCATAATTCCCTTCAATAAAACAAATAATTGTGAATATAAAAGCATCATTCACTATCCTATATTCCTTGTTGTGCTCTAGAAGCTTTTTCTTTAACAGCTAGGGATATACTATATAGAGCCATGCATTTGCATTTTGCATACTTCCCGTTTTCAAGAGTCCCAAATAATTATTTTCCCTTGTTGCTAGTAGGTACACCAAATAGGATGTCATGTAGAACTTATAGTTGTTCTTAACTATCACCAGTTATTCATCTAAATTCTCACTAAGAATGGAAGCCCAATCAATTGGCATCTTCACTGTCTTGATAGTCTTAATAAAATGGACCATCCATATGTTCAGGTGTCTCAATGCTGGTAACCCCATGACTCTACTCAAAAGTATTATAGAATACCTGATATCCTCTTACATGTAACCCCTTATCATGTCCACTTTACTTGCTTTGCACCCTAGAGGAGTCTTCTCAATGAGGTATGAGGACTGGATGATTTCAGATGCTTCCTCTACATGTTCTTTATACCATCTTTTTGCTTGGTGATAGGTTAATCTAATAAACTGATCTACTCTTAGGAGATGGAATACCTTCTCTATGTTCTTAGATCAAAGATCTAAACATGATCTCTCTAGTTATACTCTTCACAACCCTTTCTTTAGAGACATAGTTTTATGCTAGTGTCATGATCAACTTTGAGGACTATACTGATACTAGATGTGATGCATCATTGACTAGTCCTAATCGTATAAGAGTGGATATCAATGGAGACCTCTATGTAGGTTTTTTGCATAACACTAGGAACACATTCTAGTCAGTATGACCAAGTTTAGTGTCCTAGATCTCTGAATAATATAGACCCTAACAATGACACAAAAAAACTTAGAAAATCCTAATTGACAAAAAGACACCAAAAAACCTATTTAAACTCTGAAAAACAAAAAAGGGTGCACCTTGTACACCTCAGAGGTGTGCTAGGTATACCTTATCCCTTGTCAAACTTTTAATATATGAGAGTGCACACCTATCACACCTCATGGGGTGTGCTAGGTGCACACCCTTATATCACATAGGTGAAAAAAAAAGGTGTGCATTTAGCACACCTCAGGGGGTGCACTAAATGTGCACCCTTTTACTCTTTAAGGGATGCTTATATAAAGGTGTGTAGCTGCACACCTAGATAGGTGCATAGCTATGCACCTTTACTTAGGCTTTCAAATGTTTTTAGTTAGTCATTTAAGATTTTAGAAAAAGGAAGGTGTTGTGCAGTGTTTTATGTTGTGTGCAGATGGAGAAGAGGTGCATTAGTGAACCTACTAGAGATGCGCTAGTGCTAAAAATGAGCTCAGAGGAAAATAAAGGTGAGAAGGGGTGAGTGGGTCCCAAGTTTTATAGATTTGGGACCTAGCACACCTCTTTGAGGTGTGTTGCTATGCACTTCAAAGAGGAAGTGCTTTCCTTGAATTTTTTGGTGCACTAGCGCACCTAGTGAGGTGCGGTAAGTGCACTAGTGCACACTTTTATGCACAAAAAGATGACTTTCTCCCAAAATTATGGTTTTTGGAATCTGGGTTTTCATGCAGAGACTCAAATTGGCCAAAGACACTAGGAAAAACCCCAAAAAAGACTTAGACCCCAAACTAAGGATCTAGAAAGCTAAAAAATAAAGTAGGGGGTCCCTATTTCTAGGAAAAATGGGGCATGTGTTGTGAAACCAAAAAAAATGGTAATAAGGTAATAGATAAGTAATCTACTCAGTTTCGTACTACCTTACTTGTTCAAATATCTACTTTTCTTAGTTTCTTCCTTATGATCTCTTACTAGCCAATTCATACACTTTCACTTAGCACTTCCTCTTGATTGATCTTTGCACTTGTTTTATGCTTAGTTCACCTTCTACCTTCTTCTTCCTTTCTCACTTCTCATAATCAATGCCTAATTAGTGAACAATCTAAAACCAAAAATAGTCTCATTCATCTCTTTCAATAGGTAACTTTTCCATTCTAGATTCTTTGAGATTTTTTCGCTTAATCAATGATCATATATCTTAGATTCATTGAATTATTCACTCAAAAAATAGTTACACCTTGAACTTTGTGCTCATCTCCATTCTATTAAACCTCCTTCATTGTACTTTCATTACATTTATCTAGACATAGATCTTATAACTAAATTTTACTTTATCCTTTGAACTTCTTGATCATTCTTAATTTTCATGAAAGGTCACCCTCAGATTTATCTTTTCTTAACTTCTTCTTCCTATTCATACCAATGAATGCTATAACTTTACTTAGAAAATACATCACCTAGTTAATAGTAAACATTAAATCTTATTTTCCAAGCACTCAGTGGTAATTGTAAGTGATCATAATAGATCAATTAATAATGTATTCCTTCTCTCACCAACCAAACTATCTTGTATATCCATGATCCTCTTCATCAATCAAATCATCTTCATCAATAAAATGATCTAATATTCTAATAAATTAGCATAATGTATAACTAACTAAAGTTTGACATCAATGACAACATAAAAATTGGTATGACTCTTTTTCATACAATAATAGCATTTTCAGTTGGGACTAACATTATTTTTTCTCTTGCTTCATGACCTAATTAGGATTTTTAGACCCTTCTATAAACCATCTTTTACTTTTCCTCTTTGTTATGGTGACAAGTCTTATTGTCTCAAATAAGTTAAATAATGTAGGGTTTTGATAACATTTTGACCTCCAATAGAACTCACTAAATTGAGAGTGACGAACAATAGTCAGCTCCCTTTAAGCTTACTCTTTTTCTTGATATTTTCTTGTAAGATTTTTTCTAGTAATGACAAAACCTCAAAAATCATCACCACAGGGGTCTAGGATTTTTTCAAGGCAACACCCCTTGTTCCTACTCCAATACCCACAACTCTCCCTAACTCCAATTGACTCCTTACCACCTTTAACCCTCACAAGCACCCTTAGGATCTTTCAACAATTTTAACTTAAAGGAAACCAAGAGGAAATATAGAGGCATTAGACATCATTTCTAACTAGTTTCCAACTATTCTCTAATGTACAAAGTAGTACCCCAATACCCACATCAAGATTTTGCATATGGGCTTAGAACAAACCTAGTAGAATTAGGCCTCCAATATTAGTTTTTTCCTAATAAAATAAAATTATTCCAAAACACCACCCAAAATAATCATATATTTGGATACCCATTTGGATGGACTAAAAGATTCTAAAGTTTTAATTTCTTAAGTGATTTCTAAGACCCCAAAGCCCCAAATTGGTTTATAAATGAGGGTTTTGAACTATCTTAGCTAGGGCTTCCAAAATTTATGAGTTCTATTGATAACCCACACAAATAATATTCACCAAAACCTCAAAAATACTCTTTTCACCTTTAAATGTCTTCTGAAACCTCCAAAACTCTATACTGCTATAGACTATTTCATTCACCAGGCCAGTC
Organism: Cupressus sempervirens; assembly: GCA_028749045.1. Lineage (NCBI taxonomy): Eukaryota > Viridiplantae > Streptophyta > Pinopsida > Cupressales > Cupressaceae > Cupressus > Cupressus sempervirens. The sequence goes on from CM053784.1 coordinate 126,851,977, forward strand.
ACATTCATATGCCTAGCCTTAAATTTACTCCATTTTTCTAAGGTCAGCATAGTGGAGATAAAATTGATAAAAAAATTTTAAATATACATGCATATATCTCAAATATAAAAGAATCAAAATTTTCCACCAATAGAGTTGGGATGGATAAGCCATCTTAGTCCAAGCCCTAGTCCTAGGCCGAAACATGGCGAACAAAAACAAATAATTTGATCAAGCCCAAAAATTAAGGCATCCTAATCAATTAATGTATTAATAACAAGTTTAACCACATAGACCATCTTTTCAAACCATTAACAAGTATCAGTGTTGAATGAAATTAAATGTTTTAGGTCAAAATTACCCTTACTAGTTATCATAGTCATGCATTTGCATACCAAAAGTCTTGCAAAATTTTCATTAACCATTGAAAAATGAGTTACAAATTCTTAAATAACCATGGGATATGGTTTCCCAACTTTCCATGTGAAATAAACAACCAAAACTCCTAAGTGACCCTTCATATTCTACAATTTTGCAACTTTTTGTTGCAATTTTTCAACTTTGGTGATTTAAAAAAAAAAATCACCATGAGACCAAAACAAAACTCCTAATTGGCTTCAAATAATGTGTCAATATTATTAACTCCCATGCTTAAAATGAAACTCTAACTACTAGTTGACCAATGTTGACTCTACTTGACCAATAAGAAAGCATGTACAAAAGGTGCCAAAAACTTGTCAAATATTTACAATTTATTGATAATTGACTCGAACATGCCTAACACACCCAAATGCATCCTACTCATGAAGAAACACCAAGAATTAAGGGAGTAATTATAGGATCACGCATGATGCACTTGCATCACTTAACCATCATAAGTTCCTTAGCAAGAATAGTCATCTCATAGGAACTAAGTCTACTAGTAAAAGTTTCTCTTAAAATGTCTCTTATAATTGTTAGTTCCTCAATAACTAAAACCTTATCAATATAACATATGGGAAAAGATCTCACTATTTTTCACTGTTACCACCAACAGATGTGATTGAACAACCTAGATTATATATATATATAAATTTCACTCATCTTCATAGCTTCATACTTCCCTTTAAGACCTTACAACTTATATTTATTAACATTCTTATCACCTTCATACATAGTTTCTAATTTAATCCATATCTTATGCATACTCCCAAAGATATGAGAATATCTATATTAGATAATGAAATTATCAAAACTTCCCTTGCTAACATATTTTCCTTGAATTTATTCTTTTCATCTAAAGTAACAAGATTTAGATTGTTTAGAATGGCATAAGATTTTTTAATGATCAATAGATATTCATCTCCTATACATATCATAAGTTTTCATCTAATCCTTCCAAATTAGGTAGTTTATTCCATCAAAATTTGGACTATGTCTCCCCATGCTTTCCATGTTAGATCTCCTTCAAGCATTAAAGCTTATTCAAAAGGATTTATCACTGATGCCAATTGATAGGACCAAAATGATTTAGGATTGAAAGAAGGAAAACAAAAATGGGGGGATGAATAATTTGTATACTAAAAATAAAAAAATCATACGACACAACCCAATAATATGATTAAAAGTAATGAACAATTCATAACACATACCACTAGAATTATTCTTAAGGAAACCTAGTTAAGGAAAAAACCAAATGGGATTACAACCAACAAGATGAATGTACTCTAATAAAATTAATTCCTTGTTAAGAGAAAATAAGAAATAAAAAGAGTTTTACTACAATTGATATTAATGATAACAATGTTGAAAAGTTAGGTAACTGAGCTATGAAATAATGTAGGAGAATTGGATCAGTTGTTATGTTGTCATTAATCTAAAGCCTATTCAATTATTTATGTAAATTTCCAAATAATTTGAAGGATTTAGTGTTGAGAAGATAAATGATTGAGTAAAGATAGAAGAAGAAAGGATGAAGTAATGTTAAGTGCATGAGCTTAAATGGGAAATTGATGAATCTATCTTTGACAAGGTAATATTGAGTTAACATTTTTACATGATTTCATGAAGTATTCAGATGATGAACAAGGATGTTACATTGGTTGATAATAATTGTGAAGTGAAAAGACAACGAATGAGTGCGTGCTACTAAGATGGAAATGTTGATCAATAAGAAAAATTTATTATTGGCTGTAATGTTTACCAAACAAGTGTTTATAAACTGAAGAGGTGTGTACACCTAGTAAGTGAGTATTACTAAGCGGATAGTGTTAACCTAGTGAACAATGTTAACCAAGAAAATGTGGTTATTTGGTGAAGTAAGAAAAAAGGTCATCAAAGATGAATAGTTTTGATAAAATCAATTATGGGACGACATCAAGTGAGAATCTGGATTGTTCTAGGATATTTTAAAAAGGGTAAGAATTTTTTTAATGAAATCTATGAATGTTAAGGTTATAAAAGGTTATTTTTTGGTGTAATGTCTACTAAACAAGTATTAGTAAACTAAATATGTATATACATCGAGTAAGTATTAATGAGTAGATAGTGTCAACTAAGTGAACTATGTTAACCAAGAAGATGAGATTATTTGGTGAAGTAAGAACAAAGGTCTTCAAAGATGAATAGTTTTGATAAAATCAACTATGGGACAATATCAAGTGAGAATCTAGATTGTTCTAGAATATTATTAAAAAAGAAAGAATTTTGTTATAAAATCTACAAATGAAATTGATTAGGTAAGATCAGATGGAAGAGATTTAAGGAAAGGTTCATGATGCAATAAAATTTCAAGTTCTAAGGTGAATTACAACTAATGTGATGCATAAATCATTTTACCTAGTGTCTGAGTCATCAAATGTAAGTTGAGATGTGATCAAATAGATGAGAGAAATTCAAGGAAACACTAATTAATGTGATTCTATGGAGAAAATTGTCTGTATAAGGGATGGACAAGAAATGGTTTGTTTTTGATAGCCAAACAAGGATGAAAGATTCACTGAGAAAAATAGAGGCTAAGAAAAGGAGAAGAAAAGTGAAGAAAAGAAGTGTATGATTTGATCATTCAACAAGGAAGACTTTGAGGAGGAAAAATGAGTAGAAAGGAGATCTAAGCTAGAGAAGGAACTAAATATTTCCTATAGATCATTTCACTATTACTCACTAACCATCGTAGAATTTTTTTTCTTAATTGAGTGGATTTAACAATACTAATAGTAAATCCTTTGTAAGGTTGCATTCTAAAGAATGTACAAAGTCCTATTATTAGGCCACACATGAATAGGGTGATCTTTTGTGAAAATACCATAATAGGGTCACATTTGACTGATGTGCATTGTAACTTTTAACAGGGTTAGCTCCTAACTAAGCAGACTTTAGAAGAGTGAATTTCTTTGTGGTTGATAATGCCCACAGTGGTTTTTACACAAATTTAGTTTCAACATTAAAATATGGTGTTAATGTGTTAATAAATCTTTTCAACTTATTTACTATTTTTATATGCATTATGTTATATATTATTGTGGTCAGTTGAATGCATTATCGAGTTACCTATTGATAAGTTTTATAAGGTCAAAATTGTTCAAGGGACCTACGATAGCTGAAGAGAGGTACCACAGTTGAACAAGGAACAATTCTTCTCATGTAAAAAAATGATGAGGATGTATTTGTCCATAATTGGAGACTATTCATTATACTATCTAGACAATCACTATATTTCACCCCCTCTTGGACCTTTGACACTTGAGAAGATGAAGGAAAAGATAGAACACAATATCTTAATAAGTGAGATATTTTCTTCTTTGTTTGTTGCTAAAGATGATGCCATCAAGGACTACAACTACAAATCTCACTTGTTTATGGAGGTAATTAGAATGTAGTAAGAGTGAAGGATGAGTGTCTTCGAGGAAATTTTGATGAGATGACTTGCAAGAAGGTGAGAACATTGTGTAATACAGTAACAAAATCAAGGAAGTGGTAAGTGCTACTAAAGAAGTTGGTGGAATAATGAGTGTGAAGAAGATGTGGTAAGATAAATTGTTAAAACTCTCTTATGTATCTATGTTATTAGAGTCTCTACTATTCAAGAATTGGAATCCATACCTGGTAATGTTGTTACCTTTAGATGCTTTTATTGGTAGGCTAACTACTTTTTAGCTTAATTTGATAATAGTTTGCCAAAAATAGAGACATGTTTTAAAAATTCACTAATAATTGGGAGTTCAAGGAAAGAACGATAAAGAGATTCCCACTCTAGTACACATGGAAATGACTATGATAGTTGACTATTTGAGGAGAAAGAGCTAGAGGAATTAGAAGCACTATTGGCAAGGAGGTTATAGAGAGAAAAATGAAAGAACAAAGGTAAATTACCTGTGAAATATTTTAATTGCAAAAAGATTGGTCATTGCATCTAGGTATCCTAATAATGATGGGAATGATAAGAAAGACAAGAAGGAGAACAAATTTAGAAGATTTAGAGACAACACGGATAAAGGAAAGAAGTTCTTTTACCTAGCTAAGGAAAGTGAAACTGATGAAGAATTTGATGATCATGAAGAAGGTGAAGAAGTTGTTTATGTTTCTATGATAGATGATTCAGAAGAAGAAAGGTATGAAGAAGAAAACTACCTTGTTTCTCAAGTTGACAAAACCGATACATGGATTATTGATAGTGGCTATTCACATCATATGACTAGTGATATTGAAAATTTTGAAAACTTGGAAGAGTATGATGAAGGATTTTTTAGACTTGGAAATAATCCTCCATATTTTGTAAGAGGAAAATGATCTATTATGTTGAATGAAAAGATTAAATGTGATAATTCTAATTGGGTTAAAGGACTAAAGTACAATTATTTGAGTGTTACACAATTGAATAACTCAAGTCACTAACTGGAATTTCAAAACTAAAAGGTGAAGATCTATAATGTTGTTGGAGATTTGATTGATATTGGTAATCAATCCAAAGGTAACTTATTCTATTTAAATTATATTGCAAATAGATTTTTTATTACAAGAAGTGAGTATGTTTAGTTATGGGACAAAAACAATTCTAATATCAATTTTGATAATTTGATCAATGTTAGTAAGAAGAAAAGAGTAAGAGTTTTACCAAGGTTGAGAAAAACTAGCAAATTTATGTGTAAGGAATGTCATTTTGGTAAGATGACTAAGTCAAGTTTTCCAATACATTTTCACTCATATAATGACATATTTAATTTGGTTCATACTAATTTTTATGGTCCTATGAGATTGCAAGGCTATTATGGTGATAGGTATTTCATTTTGTTTGTCAATTACTATTCAAGGATGATGTATGTGATGTTTCTAAAAGATAAATATGATGCTTTTCAAATGTTTAAATGGCTTAAGGCAAGATTTGAGAAGGAAATAGGTAAGAAACTAAAGTTCTTAAAATGTGATAGAGGAGGTGAATTTATCTTTGATGAATTTATTATGTTCTCCAATGAAAATGCGATAAAAGGTAACTATTTGAACTAAGGACTCCACAATAGATTAGCATAGTGAAAATAAGGAACATATCAATAGTTGATTTTGCAAGAACAGTTGAATTTTTTTTTACGAGAGAAGCCATCAATATTGTTGTTTACACCCTCAATAGAGTATAATTGAAGAAAGGTACAAACGAAACCCCTTATGAACTTTGATATGGGTATACATCTAATCTTAGATACCTTAGAATATTTGGAACTAGGTGTTACATACTGAAAGATGCTAGGAATATAATTTTTTTATTTTAAAGGAGATTAAGGTATATTTATAGGATACTCCACAAAGGGAAAAACAAATAATGTGTGTCTGAGATAGTGATATCATCATTTCACAATCCTTATATCACATTAAATTTGACCCTTTGGAACTACCATTGTGAAATAGCACCAACATTTATATGTGAAATTCCTAATGGACTAGTTGGGTCCCACTAGTGTCTCTTTCATGGGATGCAATACCACAAGAATCTAGCAATATCTAGATGAAGCATACAAAAAACTCAAATAACATGGTGGCCAATGGATATCAAAATATAAACTTATATCTTTCCTTAGCCAAACTCCTTGTTGTATGTACTCACACACACACAAGCCCTTTTCTACATTCAGGGTGTTATGTATGTTGTTCCTCTCTATAAGAATTTGGTATAGCTTTGATACCATGTAAGAAATTGCCTAAGGAAATAATTTAACACCAAGATCAAGAAGTTCAGTAGATAGCACAAGAGAGACAAATGATGATCAAATGAGAATGGATATTAGATGATTGGATTAATAAAATAATTGGATGAATACAACATACAAGTACCTTGTATATAAAGGCAATTGATATGACTAGGAGTTAGCAAAGAGATAAGCATAAAAACTAAGCACATGTCCACCAAGAGTGGATTATCATCTATTGTGCATGAGTGTACATGCAAAAATGAGAGGATAAGAATGTAAAGGTGTATCTCATAAAGAGATGTAGTAGACAACATGTGCTCAATTGGAGTGCAAACTACTATGTTGTCAACATGACAACTCATATGAATATGCAAACTCCTAGGTGTCTACATAAAAACTACTATGCTAATTCATTAACCTAAGTAAACTTAAGTAAAATTTAAATAGTAAATATTTATCTACACCAACACCCCCCCTTAAGTGCAACTTAGGGGAACACACTTAAGCTCACAAAAGCTAGATGATAATTCAATAAGGGTCCCAACTACTAGGCCATGTTAGGTACCCATGTATAATATACAAGTGCAAATGATATGCAATGAAATCTCTCATAAAGTGGAGAAAGAGGGAAAACCACATGGGAAAAACCTTCCCCCAAAAAGAGAGAAGAAAAATAAAGTAAGATGCATGTATGGATGGAGTAATCAAGATCCCCCCATTATGACATACATCATGCATATACAATAGAGAATCCCTCCATAAGAAGGAAATAAGGAGAAATGAAACCCCCCCATTGTGAATGATCTCCCACAAGAATTATGAGTGCTTGAAGACAAAAGAGAATCCAATGCCTACAAACAACATTTCTCCCTTTAGAAAGAAGATACACCAAATAAAAATGCAAGAAGGCTTCCCATTGTGGATAGGAAGATGGAAGGGGAATCCATATGAGTATGTTGTCTATGAAGTTTTAAGATGTGTCACCATGTGCTTGAATACTAAAGATGTCACAAACAAATCAAGATCAAGACCAATAGAAGAAGGTGACATACAAGGAACCAATGGCAACTGCTCTGTATAGGAATGTGGGTCAAACTCCAAAGACCAAGATGCCTCCTCAAAAAAAGTAGGAAGAGAAACAAAGAAGCCCCCCCCCCCCCCCAATGTAGAATCTATACCCATGAAATATGCTCCTGGATCAATGTAGAAGTTGCACCATGGAAAATAAATGATATTTCTCCCTTGAGGAAGAAATAGTGGCATGGGTGTAAAAAAGAATCCTCCCCAATCAATAGGAAGAACTATTAGAATGTAATTTGTCTCAAGAAACTACATAGAAATATGCAACACATGAGTATGATCAACCATTCAATCTAACATCTCAAGTGAAGTTTGAGATTAATGAAAAACAATGTCCAAAGAATCAAATTTCTTCTCTGGAGTGAGAGGGACCTCCTGCAAATGTTGTAAGAAAGTATCCAAAATCATGTTAAACTCAAAAGAAAGATCAAGTGGAGAATCATGAGGGTTAGAGTGTTCCCTTGCAAAAATTGAAGAAGGATCATCCTCAATAAAGAGATGATGTATATCATCAATAGTGTCTCCCATATCCTCAATGTAGGACTCCACAAAAAAAATTGCAATGTCTGTCAAGAAGTCATACCAAGGAACCGAGTCTGGAAGACAATGAATATCTTGCTACATTGAATCATGTGATTCCATGACTATGTGAATATAAGCATCATCAAGAGCAATAGTTGATGTAGTGATCTCAATTGGAGAGGATGTAGCTACAACTAGAGGTAAAAGATCTTTTGGGAATGGAGGAACATGTGTATCTCCATACATCTCCCAAAGATAGTTCCAAATATCATAAAAATTAGTTGACTTCATGTCATCAAGTGAATCCATAACCTCCATATCTATATGTAGAAAGAGTGCACAAAAAATGATTGTAACAGTGTCACCATTGTATGAAAGTCCTTTCACATACCCCCCCCCCAAAAAAAAAAAAAAAGATTTTTGTCACTTTATACTAAGTACGTGTATAATTACCACTTATCAAAATGAACCAAAGTGAACTTTAGGTTTTGATATTTACAACTAAAAATATGAAGCTATATATGACTCAACAAGATAAGACAAAAAACCTCTCAAGGATCTAATTAATTACAAGTGCCAAAATGGGCCAAAAATGACTAAATGCTAAAAGTACTATGTCAGCTCAAAATTACTCCAAATTAATATCAGATCTGGAAAGTAGACAAAAATTATGCACTTTCAAAAAAATAGCACCTGAATATGTGTCCATATGAGCCTGAATGAAGCCTCTGAAGTTATAAAATTGGGATTGGTAATCTTCACAAAAATTCAGGAACAAAGATCACAAAAAACTTGCATCAATGTGTAGATCACAAAATTCTACTCCAAAAAAAAAAAAATTGCTCAAAAAAAGGAGTCTGTATGAGGGAGATATCATTGTTTGAAAATCACCTCTATAATTATTTTTCTTGAATTGCCATCGCTGCACCTCCAAAAATCAAATGACTCTAGATTTCATCTTAGATGTCTGATTTTGATGAAACAAAAGTCAATTTGAGGGTTTTTTGACCTTCTGAATATGATACCAACATTTGATTTGCACCAACAAGATCCAATCTTGACCAGCAAAAAAAATCTCTTAAATGGCTATCCAAAGAAACAACTATGGCTCTAATACCATGTAAGAATTTGGTATAGCTTTTCTACCATGTAAGAATTTGCCTAAGGCAATAATTCAACACCAAGATCAAGAAGCTCAATAGATAGCACAAGTGAGGCAAACGATGATCAAATGAGAATGAATATCAAATGATTGAATTAATTAGATAATTGGATGAATACAACATACAAGTGCCTTGTATATAAAGGAAACTGATATGACTAGGAGTTAGCAAAAAGATAAGCATAACAACTAAGCACATGCCCACCAAGAGTGAATTATCCTCCCTTATGCATGAATGTACATGCAACAATGAGAGGATAAGAATGCAAAGGTGTATCTCATAAAGAGATGTAGTAGACAACATGTGCTCAATTGGAGTGCAAACTATTGTGTTGTCAACATGACAACTCATATGATGTGTTCTCAACAGGACAGCTCATATGAATATGCAAACTCCTGGGTGTCTACATGATAACTAATATTCTAATGCATTAACCTAAGTAAACTTAAGTAAAGTGTAAATAGTAAATACTTATTTACACCAACACTCTTAGTACTAGTTCTTTAACAAAAAATCAACTATGAGTTTGATTGTTACTCTTAAGAATTGTGTGAATGTGTTAAAATCATTTTAGACTGACTTGAAAAAAATAGGTAGTTACCATGAAGTATTGTTTGGTTACTCCCTATCTAATTGGTTTCCTTCAAGGAATTAAAGACAATTAAAAAAGTGACTCTAAAAATGAACAGAATCAAGTAATTGATGATCATGAAAAGTTTGAATATTCTTGTGACATTGTACTAGGTTATGGTTGGAATTGACTCCTTGACCAAAAGTAGATAAGGGGCTAGTCTAAAACAAAATTGTATTAATATGGCATGGTAAAGAATTTAATATAGTATAACATACATTACATTTTGAATATTAGTTAGAGAATCATTAGGGTTGAAATAAGGTTACACTCGCCTTGGTCAAACAAGACCTAAATCGAAAAGGTTTTGACCCTTTGAGGTATTAAATCTATTTATTAGCCTAAATTGCATATTTTGAGTGGCATCCATTTGAAGGTATTATTTAGGTATAAAATGGCATCAACGAGTATGATAGTGAAAACTAGGTTTAACAAGTTTAACACTTTCTCCCTAAGCCATTCAATAAAAGAGAAAGAGGGACTTCCAAGCATAAGTCTCAAAAGACATGGGTTAGATTAAAAAAATACAAGTGTGATGAAGGGATACCAATGCTAAAACAAAGTTTTCTCAAGGAAGTACATGAGTAGGGCCTCTTTTATGTAATTTTTATTTATTAAGGGCTAAAACATGTTTTAAGGGGACCTAAAACCCCATAAAGTTCTTAGAAAATATGTAGAAATAAAGTCCCAAAATGGATCAAAGCTAGAAAAAACTAGCCTCCCCACAACCAAAAGCCAAAAAACAATTGTCAACACCTAGACAAACATAACCACCAGACCAAAAGAGGTAGGTAGATAAAAAATAAAAATAGTGAAGACTCTATCTTCCCCAAGGGAAATAAACCCTCATCTGATTATCACAAGGAAAACATTAGGATTCTCCTTTACCTCCCTTTTTTCGAAGCAAAGCTTTATGTCAAACTTAGGAGAGGACTTCTTATAATGTTTTCTAGCAACTAGGATTCACCACTCATCAAAAAATGAAAATGCCTCCTATGAATCTAGAGTAAGCCTATATGTTGCAACATATCCAACAATCAAAACTTGTACATAGCCAATAGCTACAAATCCAACACAAGGTTGAACAACATCAACATAACCAATATTGGAAGAAAACCCATCAAAAACAACCTCTGCCAACATAGTGGAACCTACAGTACTAGTAGGGAAATCAAGAGAAACATTTGATGACTGAAGACCAACAGTGACAAATGGGAAACCAAAAGAATTCCTAGAAGACCCTATAGGAACAAAACCAATCTCAATACCAACAACAAAAACATCCAAGCTAGCCACCATACTACACACAAAAAAACTACCAGTGTCAATCAAAATAGTAACAAAAAGAACATAATTGACAGTGGGAAAGCATATGCAACCTTCTTGGCAACACTATAATGTTTTCTAGAAGCCCCCTTCCACCAAGAAGAAGCCTTTTTAGACTTAGCCCTCTGTAAACCAAATTAAATTTCCAAATGCCCAGTGTTGTATAATTTTCTAGATTTAAAGGGAATCCCTTCATAGTCCAAAGTTTGAACCCAACTCCCATTACAAAGCTCAACATTGGATTTCTCAGGAAAACCCTTAGAAACATCTACCTTAACAAGGATTCTCATGTAAGTGAAATAAAAAAACATTCGATGAGCTTTCATCAACCATCAAGAAATCACAAATCACTTCACCCATAGTTTCCAATAGGGAATCAACCCAAAGATGAAGAAGAAGTTAGGGAATCCTAACCCAAATTGGAAACTTGGTAAAAGATTCAATAACAAGGGAGAAGTTAGGGTGTTATAGTTTCACCATCTGTGGGTAGTGTTGAGATAACCAAGTGAAAGAAGAGCCACAAAGGATCTTTTTTTATCTTTAGAATCATGAAACTTAGCTATAAAAAATCCCTTGGCCATGGGAATAATATGGTGAGTATTTGATAAAATAGGCTCCCACCCCATGGAGATTCACATGTACAAATCTAAAAGACTTGGCCATAGGCCCTAAAAGTGACAAATCACAACATGATATGAAAGATTATCAAAAGAATACATAATGTCTTTCACCATATCCTTGTCTAAATGAAACAAGAAGGTAGAACATATAGGAAAGAGATCCTTTACCTTAGAGTTTCATCCATCACTAAGAAGAGGAACTAAAGACCCTGCAAAAACCCTAGAAATATATGATATAGAACCATTGCAAGCCCTATCACTAGCACCCATGCTAGCCCTAGCACCTATGCCAACATCACAACAAGATGCACTAGAAACCCTAGCTCCAACCCTTGTGCTAGCACTAACACTTGCACCAACACCCAAACTAAGCACACCAAATCTAGCAACACATGATTGAACCCTAGAACCAACACTTGTGTCATCACCAACATCAATGCCATCAATAGTATTTGCTTCAATGCCTGAACCAAAAACCTTAGTGCCAATAATGGCTCCAATTGGTAGCAAAAACCTAGCATCAATACCTTCCCCAACACCCATGCAAACCCTTGAACCAACATCACCAGAGCCAACCACATTTCTAGCAGGAGTTAAAACCCTAATTCTAGCAACTCCACCAATGCCAACACTAACACCAACACTCGACCTAGAACCCACTTCAGCCCCAGAACTAGCCATGCCAGAGCTAAGAACAAAACCAATAGAAGAAACCCCTAGCACTTGTGCCAACACTACAACCAACTCTAGCTCCAACACCAACACAAGCCCTAGAAACCACCATGGCTACCTTTCAAGGAAGATAGCTACCTATTAAAGGATCATTCTACAGAATATAAGGGGTCCTCCCAGAGGGTTATGAAGCTTGACTTGAGTAACATCTTTAGGAAAAATATTTTAATAATTGAGGCTTGTTCTATAGAAGACAAGGGATCCTCCTACAAGGTTAGTAATTATAATTTGAAGAAATACTTAAGGTTTATGTAAAATAAAGTTAATATCTAAATATTAATTATTATAATAAAATTTAATAGTTTTTACTAACAAATATTTGTGGGTTAATCTCATTTAGACACAACTTAAAGAGGGGGGATATTACACAAGAATAATAATATGCTACACCATCTCCAAGACTTTCAATACCAAAACATATAATCAACATGTTACATGGTAACTACCAAGGATGAAGCATAGATGAACATGCTCCAAATAGAACCAAACCCAAACAATTTTTCCACCATATGTTGCATGTGAAATAGAATGCCAAAATGGATGAGGATAATCATTTAAAGCGTATCCTTCTATGAATGCTTTGACTAATACACCAAGGTTATTAGAATACATCAACCAATACAGTAAAACCATTATAATGCATCAGATATGTCAACATCAATGAAAACCATTAATGACAACAACATGAATAGAATCAACTTCACTTTCTAACAATGTAAAATAAATAAATATAATATAATATAAAATATTTGAAATATGCAACAATGTAAAACATTTTTTTACATATAGTGTGCAGCTTTTTAACACCATTGGGAAAAACCAAGTTTTTTGCCTTGGATTTTCCTTAGGCACTCAACAAAAAGGATTGGATGATTCAAACAAGTTTGAGATATTTTTTCCAGTAAAAATACAAAAAATATCATTTTTTTGTTTATGCTCCATGTCAGGTTTGCACATGGCTCAACCAAAATAAAATAGATAACAAGATCTTATAGAGCTCTTTGTTAGCTATTTGTACATGTATTAATTTTTTCAAATTCTAATTATATTAGATGTTCATCCATAAAAAAATTATGTATGACTTTTATCAAAAACGAACAAGTTATATTTTGAGGATAGATTTTGGCTTGTATATCAGGTTTTCAAACAAGTTACTTTTTAAGAAACAAAACTCCATTTTGCATACTTACCAAAAAATATTTTTTTATTATTTTTTAATGATTTTAAGGGGATCACACTCACATTTCACATTTCTAAGATGACTCTGTTGGCAATATGGCTAAGTAGGATGAGATAGGGTTATCATTTATGGAAACATATATCTGAGGATGAGATAGCAATATGTACAATGAAATTTCTCATAGTTAGAGACACAAAATTATCTAAGTGTTAGATAGTTTCATTGGTAGTACAAAGATAGTTTTAGTAATGTACAATTTATAGAGATATTTGACACGTGTGTAATTAAGGACATGTAGTACATAGTGTCTTGATGATGTGGCTAAGTGCATAGTACGATATTAGATATATCAATTTTACCAGTAAAGGTAGTTAATAAAGCATAATAGAGCACAACAGTAAAATGTGAATGATAGGTTAAGGAATTATTTTGGTAATAAAATAATTAATTAACTATTTAGGGATGACATGCTAGATATTAACCCTATGTTAGAAAAAGTAAATTTTGTAATATGCCAAGCATGTGAAAGCTTGAAGGCCAACTAGACAGAGTTTTGCTAAAGTGTAAGTTATAATTAAGAAATCATAACTTGCTAAGTGTGGGGTGTGAATGTGAACTATCTATGTGATATGTGAACTTATATGAAGGCCATGTGATGTAAATTTTGATATAGGATCAGAGATATGCAAAGTACAATAGTCAACAGTAAAGAGGTTTTTATATCTATCTCTTTTGTATAAAGGCACTATATTGTATAATTACATGTTTGGGAAGTGAGCTCTTCTTGCATACATTTGTAATTGTATCACCAAATCCTAATAGGGTTGAAGAAACTCCTAATAGGGTTGATGCTTTTAACAAGGCCTAGTCCTCTAACAAGGATTGAGACACTATATGTATTTCATAGACTCCTAATAGGGTCAATATCCTTAATAAGATTCTTTTATTTAGTTGATCATTTTGTGGGTACCATCCCCAATAGGGTTTTTCCTTGGCCAAGGTTTCCTTAGTTAACAAAATATGGTGTTATGAGTTCTCTCTATGTATGGATTTATTTACTATTTAGCATTGCTGGTTTACATTCATATGCATGTTATAAAGTAATTAACAATATTCAATTGTGGGCAAAAGTTTATAGAATATTGATTCATCCCCCCCCCCCTTTGTATTATATATTTCTAAAAATTGGTATCAAAGCATAGTTACTTAGAAGACGTTTAACTGCTTGAGTAATATCCCTATGGATATGGAATAGTTAAAGAGGAATCTTGAAGAAACCCTTGAATAGATTGATCTTCTAACTAAAGAAAGACACAAACTAAAAGAAAGGTATGAAGATGCAAAATATTATATTGGTAAACTAAAAGATAAGATTGATCATCTCAAATCTAGAAAAGAAACTAGAGATAAAACTACTTATAGTGATGAGATAGCAACCCTAAAGAAAGAAAATGAGATTTTGAAACATGAATTGAAGATTTTTGAACTAAAGTTGAGATTGAAGAAAGATGATAGCATGATTGAATCAAATATGAAAAATAGAGAATGTAGATCTAATAGCCCATGTAGAATTAGAGAAGTAAAACACTATTGTGAAAGGAGAATTGACTTAGGCTAAGAAATAGTTAGAGAAGTTATATTCCAATAATGAGAAAATTGATGAATAACAATTCTATCAGAGATCTTCTTATGATAAGACAAGTCTTGGATATCTTATTAAAGAAAATTAGCAAAGAAAGATGAAGCTAGAAAAGAACTAGATCCAGTTATTGATCGAAACCCCTGAACCTAAAGAAAATAATCAGAATAGGATTGAACCAAGAAAATCTATAGAAGCACCTAAAGAAGTTGAGCAAGTAAGTCAACCTGATAAATATGATGAACCCAAACAAATAGAGAAAGTTCAACCACCTAATCGAGTGAGACATGAGTTCAGAGGTAGATGTTTTAAATATAATAAAGTTGGCCATATTAAGAGAGATTTCATAGGTAAGTCTTTCAAACCTATTGCTAATTTCTATTGTTATAATTATCATGATTTTGGACATAAAGTAGTAGATTGTAGGAAACCTAAGTTTGATAGTAATAATGGAAATAGTATAATGTTTAGGGATATTAATCCTATAGGTAATGAAAGAAGAAGATCCTCAAGTAGATCTAATTAAGGAGAAGGAGCTAAAGGAACAAGGGGAAATATTGTGTGTTACAAGTGTAATAAATTTGGACACATTGTGAGGAATTGTAGAGTACCAGTTAGTCAGAATGAACCTAATTAAAAAAGGAGTACAACTATATGTGAGTTATGCAATAACTTTGGACACATACAGAGGTTTTGCAGAATGGATATGAGGAACATCAACAGGAACCCAAACTACAAAGGAAATAACAATAGAAATGACAAAATAAATAGTGGTAGCAATAATAGTCAAAAGGAAGCACTCAAAGACCATGTTGAAAAGTTCAAGGAAGTATTTGTGAAGGAAAATGATCCATCAAGTTCACATGTGGTATTAGAAGAATAGTATTTTGATGCACTTGATGAGAGATTGAAATCAGCCATTGTATTTAATTCATCTTATTTGAATTAATCATTTTTTAATCAAAGTTAGAGTATCAAAAAGATGGAACACAAGTTAGAGATTGAGTTAAAAGTTGCATAGTCAGCAGAAGGAAAATAAGATTGTACAGAATCTCTCATTAAGAGTGCAAGTCATTTGGAGATTGTATGAGTCTGCAAAGAATGAAAACAAGTTTAACGGATAATAGTTAACAACTTTTGTGAATTGAGTAGTTGCACAATCAATGCAAAGTTCAATTTGAAAAGATTTAAAGGATGTGAACAAGATTGTGAGTACCATTTGATCATGTGAAGAATTAAGAGGCAACTGAGAGGGATTTGATAGCAAAATAAAGATAAATTTGAAGAATCTTCAAGTGCAAAGTAAGAAATGCCTAGTTACGTGAATTTTAGGTATTTTATGAAGTTTTTTAATTGTATTTTTTGAAATCTTTGAATCAGTTGAGATGGAAAATCATACTATATGTAATGTAAGTGAGATGCCAAGGTACAAGTTTAAGAAACACATGTTTGTGTTATTGGAAGATGATCATTTGGGAGCATTTTTGTGTTTCGTCAAATGTATTTCATGTAGAGGATGTAAGAGCATACATTCACTACAAGTTTGAAACCATTGGTTACAATACACACTATTAAATGTGACCTGGTCAGAAGATTTAATCACCCTATTAGGAGTGTCCTTGTCAATGGAATTTGATCATTCTATTTAGAATGTCATGTTTCTAAAAGATCTACATAGACTGTTAAGTCCTTCAAATGGCTATTAGGTCAACCTCTCTTAAAAGGATTTAAATACAAATTGTTTACAATGATTAGAAAGAAAATAGTAGGATTTTGATTTGTATGATTACAACTCAATTTTATAGGTTAAGATCACTATTTGGTTTATGTGTTGATTCATTGATAAGCTTCCCATTGTCATTTATATTCCTTAATTCACTTAGTAGCTCTTCAGGTGGTCATCCCCCTTCACATTAAAACTTAAGCCTTATGCTCAAATTCATTTATCAACATCAGCAGCATATGCGCAAGAAATTCCTTTTTCTTTGTCCTCACTCACACACACACTCAAGTGTTCCCCTTTGTGCATTTCTATTCTTTGTGTGCATACTCTCATTTCTTCTCCATACACTCTATTAAATTCTGGCATAATACTATTGGATTACACAAATGTCTTTTCAGTTATCAGATAGAGTCTACCGAGCTTAGTTGGTTAGCAAAGCAGATTCCAGAGTCTACTGAGCTCACTTGGCTATCGAAGGATTTTATGTGAGAAGTCAGTTTCTACTAAGCTCACAAGGTTAGAAAAGGGAAGATAGTGTTTACTGAGTTCACTCGATCTCCAAAGGATTATGTAGAATTTGCAATGTTTACCAAGCTTCAGTTAGTTAACACTAGAAATCATTTCTGCGATAATGTTTACCAAGCAAGGTCAACCAATGAAGGATTTCATTGTTTTGGGAAATAAAGTTTAATTATTTTATGTAATGTTTGTAGTCGACTAATGTAATGATTATTGGTAAACATAACTTGTAAATGAGTCAACTTGATAATTTGTAAGGTATAAATAAAAGGTCAAATTGTGAAATCTAAATAGAAATGAGTGAGCATGCAAGTGAGTTGATTGTGTGAAGAGGAAAGTGTGAGAAAATATTGAGGAAGGATCAGATATCCTTGAGGAGCAGCAAAGTTGTATTCGATTAGTGAGGATCTAGCGAAGTAGAATAGAGATCTATATCAACAAAGTTTAGTTGCATCTCATCTAGGTCAACTCATTGTTACTTTCTCACAATTGTAGTAGTGATTTCTAAATCTCTTAACAGAGTTGGTTTAACAGCCATTTTGTAAATCCTCTAATAAGGTGGACAGTTCTATTGAATTGTTCAAAAGTCTTCTAGCAGGGCCACTCCTAGTAGGGTGATCAAATCTTCTATTAAGGTCACACCTAACAGTGTGTTTTGTAACCTTTAACAGGGTTGGCTCCTAACAGGGCTCACTTTAGAAGAGTGAAAATCAGTAGCTAGATACTTGGTGGTTTTTCCCATATTAGGTTTCCACATTAAATTTGGTGTCTCTTGTGTTGATGTTATTTCTTTTATGCATGCATGCTAAATCTTTGTGAATGCTTAAAGATTATTAATAAGTTAACATACATCTACCGAGTTGCAACATTTTTCTGTGTTGCTACCGAGTGATAGTAGTAACTAAGTTTATAAGACATCTAAGGGATTTGTGGATTTTTTTTTGTGATAATTGATTCACCCCCCCTCTCAGTTACTCCATCTATATTTCCAACAATTGGTATCAGAACTTTTGGTTCTTGCAAGAAGGATTTCAAGGATCTAAGCTAAAAATCAGGATGTCTTACAAGAGGGAAATTCCAAGGCTTAACAAGGATAAATTTTCAGCATGGCAAGGTCTCATGAGACTCAATTTGGCTTCCATTGGAGATACAAGATTGAAATATCTTAATGAAGCTTATGTGACTCCTAGTACACTATCTATCAATGACATTGCTAAGAAAAAGACTCATAACACCATGATGATAGACATTGCATTTCCCCTAAGCTATGAAGAATTTGATGATGTCAAGGACTGCAAAACTGCCTTTGAAATGTAGAACAAGCTGAAGGATATCTATGGAGGTGATGACAATGTGAGAAGAGCCAAAGCAGAAAGTTTAAGAGGACAATTTGATTAGATGAGGATGCGAGAGGATGAAAACATTACCAAATATGTTGAAAGAGACAAAGTAGTTGTTAGTGAAATCAAGGCTTCTGGAGGAGATATCGAGGAGGAAAAATTGTAAGTAAAGTTCTTAGAACATTACTTCCAATTTATGCAATTGGAGTTTCTGCAATTCAAGAAAGAAGATGTGAAGCAAATCATAAGATAAACTTAGAGGCCATAGTAGGAATATTGATTGCATTTGAGCTAGATAACTATGACAACTATGTTCCAACTTAGAGAGAACATTGAATTGGCATTTGAAGCCAAGCTTTCACTCAAAGAAAAAGGCAAGAAGATAAAGGATTCTCAGTTAGAAAGTGAAGAAGAATCATAATAGAATTCTAATAGTGATCTTGAGGTGGTTGAATCTCTACTAACAAGGAAATATTCTAGAGGCAAAGGAAAATACAAAGGTAAGGTTCCTCTAATCTATTTTTCATGTAAGGAAATTAGACATATTGTTGCTAGGTGCCCAAACAAGAAAAACAAGGATGAGAAGAAAGGTCATGAGTGTAATGGCAAGAAAGACTTCAAATCATTCAAGGAAAAAGGTAAGAAAACATGTTTCATGGCTAAGGATTCTAATGATTTTGATAATGGTGAAGATGAAATTGTTTACATTGCTATGAAAGATGAATCTAATAATGATAAGGAAGATAAAATGACACTTATCTCTCATGTGAGCAAAAATGATACATGGATCATAGACAGTGGTTGTTCATATCATATGATTGGAGACAAAACAAAGTTTGAATATTTTGAAGACTATGATGGTGGTAGTGTGAGGTTTGGTAATAATGAACCTTGTTGCATAAAAGGAAGAGGAAGAATCTCACTAACCAAAGAGCTTGTATGTGATAATGCCTATTGGGTTGAAGGACTAAAACACAATCTATTGAGTGTGGCACAACTACTTAATAATGGATTCAAAGTGGAATTCATGTATGGAAAAGAAAGACTGCTGGATGACAAAGGAAAGCTAATTGGATCAGGCATATAGACAAAAGGTAACTTGTTCTATCTTGAACTTGGTGAATGTTCATGTTTTATTTTTCAAGTTGAAGAAAGTTGGTTATGGCATAGAAGGTTATGTCATGTGAACTTTGATAACCTGGTGAAAATAAAAAAAATTTAAGAAAGTAAGAGGCATTCCTAGTATAAAGAAATCTACTGTTGGTCTATGCAAGAATTGTCAGATTGGTAAGATGGGAAAGACTAGCTTTAAAAGTAAGAACTATTAGTCTGAAGAAGTTTTGAAAATTGTGCATATTGATTTGTGTGGATCTATTGGAATTGAAAGCTATACTGGAGAAAAGTTCTTCATTCTTTTTGTTGATGATTACTCTAGAATGATGACTATCATGTATCTGAGAGAGAAATCAAAAGCATTTGAGAAGTTCAAATGGTATTTGAATAGAGTAGAGAAGGAAACGAGGAAAAGACTAAAATTCTTGAGGTTAGATAGAGGTGGTGAATTCATTTGCCATGAATTCAATAACTTTTACATTGAAAGGGGAATCAAAAGATAGTTATCAGCCCTTGGAACTCCCGAGCAAAATGGAATAGCTAAAAGAAGGAAAAGATCTATCATGGACTATGCAAGAACTCTAATGATTGAAAAGAACATTGCTATCAAATACTGGAAGGAAGCTATCAACACTGCAGTTCATACCTTGAATCGAGTACAATGGAAGGACTCATTCAAAACCCCCTATGAGTTATGGTATGGCTATAAACCCAATGGAAGTTACCTAAAACTATTTGGATGTAAATGTTATATTTTGAAAGAATCTAGAAAAGGAAAATTTGATGTGAAAGGTGATGAAGGCATATTTTTGGGATATTCTAGCAAGAGTAAGGCATATTGATGTTTGAATTTGTCTACTCACAAAGTCATAGAAAGTGCACATTTGAAAGTTGATGAGTTTGCAGAAAGGACTAAAGAAGAAAACAAAAAGGAACTAAAAGATTACTGGAGATTTGTTTTCATTGAGCTTGATACAGTGCCAGATACATTTTTCAATCAAGAATCTTTTACTCTCGAGTCTTCAATAACCAAGTTGCAAGAATGTCAAACTGAGTTGCAGGAACCTGAGTCACATTCAAATGCTATCGAGCCAATGCCTACCAAGTTTGAAGGACCCAAGCAATAGTTATATCAACCAAAGCCAGAAACTAAAACTCAAAATCAAGATAATGGAACTCAGTCAAAAGGCAAGGAACCTATATTAGCCAAGTATGCTAAGAGACATCATGCACCAAATCAGATTATTGGAAATAAATCTGAACGCACTATGACAAGAAGTAAGTTAAAAGGTACTTGTTTACTTGTTGATTTTGAACCTAGAAATGTCAAAGATGCATTAGAAAATGAAATTTGGATTGAGGCTATGAATGAAGAGATAGAGAAAATAGAGAAGAAAAAAACATGGACTCTTGTACCTAGGCCTAAAGATAAGAATGTAATTGGAACAAAGTGAGTATTCAGAAATAAGTTGAGTGAAGATGGTAAGTTATCAAGAAAAAAAGCTAGACTGGTATGTAAAGGATACTCTCAAGAAGAAGGAATAGACTATGGAGAGACATTTACTCCTGTTGAAAGATTGGAAGGTGTCAAGACCCTACTTGCATATGCTGCATACAAAGGATTTAAGGTATATTAGATGGATGTCAAATCAACTATTCTCAATGGTATACTGGATGAAGAATTCTACGTTGATCAATCTAAAGATTTTTTTGATCTAGACAACAAGGACATGGTCTGCAAATTACAAAAAAACATTGTATGGTTTGAAACAAGCCCCTAGAGCATGGTATGAAAGATTACATAACTATATTATTTAGATTGGTTTTCAGAGAACTAATGATAATAGTAGCTTGTATATCAAGGAAGGACTAGATAACAAGATTGTTTTGGTAGAAATATTTTTGGATGATACTTTGTTTACAGGAAATGATGATCTATGCAAAGAATTTTCAGAGCAAATGAACAAGGAATTTGAGATGTCTATGTTTGGTGAGACCAAATTCTTTGTTGGTCTTCAAATTCAACGGAGTAAGAATGAAATCTACATCACTCAATCGAAATACATCAAGGAGATACTCCAAAATTTTGGGATGGAAGATTGTAAACCAGTTGGAACTCCTATGTGCACTAGACTAAAGCTTACCAAGGATGATGAATCAAAAGAGGTAGATCAGACATTATATAGATCAATGATTGGAAAGTTTCAGTATGTAGTTCATACAAGGTCAAATATTGCTCTTGCAGTTGGTATTGTAGCAAGATTTTCAGCAAAACCAAGAGAAAATCACATGATGGCAATCAAAAGAATCATGAGATATTTGAAAGGTACCGAAGATTATGGATTATGGTACAAATTTGGAGGTAATCTGGACTTGAAAGTGTTTACTAATGTAGATTGGGTAGGAAACATTGATGATAGAAAGAGTACAAGTGGAGGAACATTCTTTCTTGCAAAGAGGTTGGTTTCTTGGAAAAGTAAAAAGAAAAATTGCACATCCCAATACACAACAGAAGCATAGTATGTTGCAACGTAGTACATTGTTCTAATATTGTTTGGTTCAAACAATTATTGGAAGGCATGAAGGTGGAAATCAAAGAACCTATTGTTATGTTTTGTGACAATACAAGTGCAATTAACATATCTAAGAATCTAGTAATGCATTCAAAAACCAAGCACATTGCAATAAAATATCATTTTGTCAGAGAATTGGTGCAGGATAAGGAGATCAGATTGGAATATGTCCATACAAAAGAAAAAATTGCTAACATATTCACCAAGCCATTACCTAAGGATGAATTATTGTATCTAAGAGGTAAGTTAGGGGTCATTCCCCTATTTGAAGCTCACTTAAAATTTTAGTGATGCATCAACAGGTACCAAGTTGAAGATCTATCAGTTGATGCAGCATAATCATGAGAACATTGCATATGAATCAGTACTCAAGGACATTGTTACTCATATTTGGTTTGTGTTGTCTTTGGCATGTGTTGTCAAAGAGGGAGAGTTTACTGTCATAGCTTTCTAAAATTTGAATTTGTTTGTGAAGAGTTTGCTGTTTGAAAAGAAGCTATGTAATTCTTTCACAGAGGGAGATTACTATGTTTGAGAAGTTTGTGACATATAATCTAAGAGGAAGAAATATTCTATCAGAAAAAGATTTGTTCTCAAATTTCATTCTGCTATGACATGTTGTGTTGCCATCAATGCCAAAGAGGGAGATTGTTGGATACAACTGATCAATTGTGTGTTGTCTTTGATGTTACACAAATGTCATATCAATTATTAGATAGAGTCTACCAAGCTCAATTGGTCAGCAAAGTATATTCGAGAGTCTACCAAGCGTTACTCTGTGGAAACAATTTCTACCAAGCTCACTTAGGCATCAAAGGATTTTGTGGCAGGAGTTAGTTTCTACCGAGTTCACAAGGTCAGCAAAGGGAAGACAATGTTTACCGAGTTCACTCAGTCTCCAAAGGATTTTGCAGAATTTGCAGTGTTTACTGAGCTTCAGTTGGTCAAGGAAATCATTTTTGCAGTAGTGTTTACCAAGCAGGGCCGACCAATGAAGGATTTCATTTTTTTGGGAAATAAAGTTTAATTATTTTATGTAATGTTTGTAGCCAACTGATGTAATGATTATTGGTAAATGTAACTTGTAAATGATCCAACTTGATAACTTGTAAGGTATAAATAGAAGGTCAAGTTGTGAAATCTAAATAGAAATGAGCGAGCATGTAAGTGAGTTGATTGTGTGAAGAGGAAAGTGTGAGCAAATTTTGAAGAAGGAAGCAAAGTTGTATTTGATCAGTGAGGATCTAGTAAAGTAGAACATAGATCTATATCAACAAAGTTCAGTTGCATCTCATTCAAGTCAACTCATTATTACTTTCTCACAATTGCAGTAGTGATTTCTCTTAACAGAGTTGGTTTAACAACCATTTTGTAAATCCTCTAACAAGGTGGATAGCTCTATTGAATTGTTCAAAAGTCCTCTAGCAAGGCCACTCCTAGCAAGGTGATCAAATCCTCTAACAAGGTCACACCTAATAGTCTATTTTGTAACCTTTAACAGGGTTGGCTCCTAATAGGGCTCACTTCAGAAGAGTGAAAATCAGTAGCTAGTTACTTGGTGGTTTTTCCCATATTAGGTTTCCACGTTAAATTTGGTGTCTCTTGTGTTGATATTTTTTTTTTTATGCATGCATTATAAATCTTTGTGAATGCTTAAAGATCATTAATAAGTTAACATACATCTACAGAGTTACAACATTTTTCTATGTGGCTAACAAGTGACAACAGTAACTAAATTTATAAGACATTTAAGGGATCTGTGGATTTGTTTTTATGGTAATTGATTCACCCCCCCTCTCAGTTACTCCATCTATATTTCCAACAAATACCTCCTTAATTAGTTAATTCTTGCTTTTCCATTTTCCATGATCATCTTAGATCTTAGGGTTTAAGATCTAGTTCATTAGATTCATTATATCTATTCATCTTCCTTCTTTTCTAGAAACTTCTCATCCATCAAATTTGATCATAGATATAGTACCTAATATTCCCTTGAATTTAATAATCCACCTTATCAATCTTATCTTCAACATGGTTTACATATCCCAATAAATCAACTGAGTTAGCTAGAAATCATGATTCCTCAAAAAAATTCAAAATATTGTCACTCATCAATTACTAAGTTCTAACACTTGGTAATCGCTTAATCACTCATCCGTTGTAGAAATATTTGGCATGAAATCAACTAACTTACTCAATTGATATTGATGCTTGGTCAACTCTAAATTTTCTCAGCACTTACTGTGGCTTGGTTGACACTAGCACCACTCAGAATTCCTTAATCTTTTACTCTATTGCTCAGCTTAGCTTTACATTCTTGATATAAATAATCACTTTGTCATGTAAAGGTCTAAATAATCAAATGTCCATTGTATCTTCCTTTTCATAACTCAAGCTTTCCTCTAGGTGTTATTGTTATGAGTAATCTCTCAAATCCTCTTCATCAATCAAAATTGATATGACATTTAAATCAGGAAGTAATATGTTTTATCAGTAGATTTGACATCAATGACAAAAAAATAAATTTTCCAATTGTAAGTTTCCAATAATATCCCTCTTTGGTATTGATGGAAACACCTCAATATTGTAACATCTAAATGTATCTTGAAATTCATAGCTTTACAACAATCTTCATCTTTGTTACCATACAATCCAAAAAGAAATGTCCTTAGTTTCATTTTGATTCTCATCTCTACAAGTTCTGAAACTACCTCTATCATCTTTGGTACATCTCTCCTTCAATAAATATATCTCCCTCTTAAATATATTTTCCTCTCTTTTTTTGTTTTGTATATCTCTCCCTCTTTGACAAAAATGCCAAAGACACTTAGCATTCCTACCTTCATAGATCTGAATTCTCTATCATTTGTTTATGACTGATCTATTATGTTATCCTTGATTGTCTACCTTAGACATCTCCCAAAGTAGACTTTTCTGCATCAATGTGTAGGATATTCTGATTAGCACATTTGATGCAGTGAACCTATTCTCCTTAAGTAGCTCTACTTAGGGGAATCTCTCCTAATTTACCTCTAAGATATTCATGAAGATCTTTAGGTAAGGCTTTAGTGAATATTTCAGCAATTTGTTCTTTGGTGTGTACATATTCTAACTTCACTTCTTTGTCTTGAACTAGTTCCCTTAGGTAGTGATACTTGATAGCAAAGTTCTTTGTTTTTGTGTGCATCATTGGATTCTTTGAAATGTTAATAACACTTGTGTTATCATAGTAGATAACAACTAGATCTATAATATCTTCTTTCATTCTATTCAATAACTAGTTTATCCACATAATGTTTGAACAATTCACTATAGTTGCCACATACTCGGCTTCAACTGTTGATTGGCAAATACAAGGTTTTTTTTTTTCTTGTCTATGACACCAATCGCTTTCCTAGAAAGAATGCACCTCCACTAGTACTTTTCATGTCATCAATATTTCTTGTCCAATCAGAGTCAATGAATACCTTTAGTTCAAATTTATCACTTATCTTGTAATATAATCCATAGTCTTTTGTATCTTTTAGATATTTCAATATCCTTTTCACTTCCATCATGAGATTTTCCTTAGGATTTGCTAAAAATCTAGCAACTATCCAAACTGCCAATGCAATATCCAGTCTACTATGAACAACATATTATAATTTTCCAATCATAGATCTGTATAATGTCTAGTTTACATCATTATGTCCTATAGACATAGGTTTACTCACTAGTCTTGAATCCTCCATTCCAAAAATATTTAATATCTCCTTAATGCATTTGGATCGAGTAATGAAAATACCAAACTTCATTTGATATACTTTAAAATTCTTGTAGGATGAATATGAAAGCATTGTTCTAACCCCTTCTAGTCTTTCCATAGGAGCAAACATTTCTCCATAGTCAACTCCTTCTCGAGCATTTCCCTTGCATACTAGTCTTTCCTTGTTCCTTGTAACTTCACCATTTTCATTGAGTTTGTTCCTAAAAACCCACTTTGTTCCAATAAATTTTTTTTATTAGTTCTTGGTACTAAGGTCCAAGTATTGTTCTTCACAATCTATTCAATTTCCTCATTTATTGTTTGAATCCAATATTCATTGTCTAGGACATCCTTTACTAATTTAGGCTCAAATTCACAAAGTAAACATGTATCATCTTTGAGTCATTTCCTTGTCATAACACTTGATTCAGCATCACCAATAATTTTTTCAGGTCTGTGATGTCTTCTTACAAATTTGGCTACCACAGATGGTTTCCTTCTCTGTTCTTCAACGAGTTCATCTTGAAAAATAATTTCAAGCTCATTTTCTCTTTCTTGATTAGGTTTTGGTCCAATTTTTGCATGCTCAACATTTTCTCTCTGATGATCGACAT
Organism: Cupressus sempervirens; assembly: GCA_028749045.1. Classification (NCBI taxonomy): domain Eukaryota; kingdom Viridiplantae; phylum Streptophyta; class Pinopsida; order Cupressales; family Cupressaceae; genus Cupressus; species Cupressus sempervirens. Next base: position 126,878,634 of record CM053784.1, read on the forward strand.
TGCTTGTCTGTGACTTGATATCTTCAATTAGTTACTCGACACCCACTATCTACAGCTCAACATTTTTTTGTTGCACTTCATCATTTCATGTCTGTTGGGAAACTACATCTTGGTTTTCTTGAGGATTTGGAGTGACGGGAGCATTATCATCCACATAAATGAATGCATTGTAATATTTAATTAGGTTCTTCTTTGCATGAAATGCCACTTCTTTTTATAAACTCGTCAACTTTCACATTTGCACTTTCCACAACTTTGTTAGTGTTAGAATTTAAACATTTGTAAGCTTTACTTATGGTGGAATATCCTAGGAATATACCTTCATCACTCTTTCCATCAATTTTTTAATTCGTATTACCTTTGAGTATATAGAATTTACTTCCAAAGATTTTGAGGTATTTCACATTAGGAGCATATTCATACCATAGTTCAAAAGGTGTGGCATTTGTACCTTTATTGACTTGTACTTTGTTCAGGGTATAGATAACAGTACTAAAAGCTTTTCTCCAATACTTATTTGATACACTCTTCTCCATCATCAATGTTCTTTCACAATCCATTATTGACCTATTTCTCCTTTCAACTATCCCATTCTGAGGAGGGATCCTTGGTGCTAAAATCTGTCTTTTGATTCCTCTATCATTGTATAATGTATTGAATTCATTGGAAATGAATTCACCACCTCTGTCAAATCTCAAAAACTTCAAACTCTTCCCTATTCTTTTTCAACTTTGGCCAAATACTACTTAAATAATTGGAAAGCATCAGATTTAGATTTAAGAAATAGTATAGTCATCATCCTAGAATAGTCATCAACAAATAGAATGACATGCATATCTCCACAATAACTTTGAACATCAATAGGTCCACATAGGTCAGTATGGACCAATTCCAAAATATCACTAGAAGTGTATGTTTTGCTCTTGAAAGTAGACTTGGTCATTTTTCTCAATTGACATTGTTTACACATAGCATTGTCAAGCTTCTTTAGTTTAGGAAATCCTCTTACTTTCTTCATTTTACTAATGTTTATCAAATTCTTAAAATTCACATGACATAACCTCTTGTGCCATAATAAAACATATTCTTGTTATAAAAACAAACATGTCTCATTAGATAAATCTAGATAGAGAAAATTAGATCACCACTTGCAATCTTTTTACCACAAACATCATATATCTTGACATTCCTAAGATGGAATTCAACTCTATAACCTGACTTGGTTAGTTGTGAAACACTCAATAGGTTATAGTTAAGTCCTTCAACCCAGTAAAGATTGTCACATTTGATTTTGTCAATCATTTGAAAAGTCCCTTTACCTTTTACAACACATGTAATATCATTACCAAATTTAACACATCCACCTTTGTATGGACCAATATCTTCAATTTTTTTTCTATCACTAGTCATATGATTGGAGGATCCACTATCAATTATCCATCTATCGCTTTTGTTCACATATGAGATTAATGCATTTTTGTCATCTTCATCATAATCTTCTTTCATAGCAACATATACAAATTAATCATCATTACTTTCAGATTCATTGTTAGTTTCTTCTTCAACAATATAACAAGATTTTTTACCTTTGTCATCCTTGTTTCTCTTGTAGTCTTGATCATCTCTTCTTCCTTTGTATTTGTTTTCCTTTCTTTAATATTTATCCTCTTTTTCAAGACACCAAGCAGCAATATGACCAACTTTGTTGCATGAAAAAAAAAAGGTAGTTCACCTTTGTATTTACCTCTACCTCTTCCAAACATTTTTGCTATAAGAGCTTCAAGTTCATCAAGTTTATCATGAAAACTGTCAATGTCACTCTTCACATATTTTCCTTTCTTTTTGCTAAGAACCAATGGTGACTTAAAAGCATATTCAATAGTAGTAGGTGTATAGTTATCAAAGTTAGGTATCTCAAAAGTAGTAAGTCTACCAAGTACACCTTCCAAGGTCAAATTTTTACTCGGTGTGCATCTTAGTTCTTCAATAACAAATACTGTAATAGAATATATAGGGAGTAAAGTCCTCAATACCTTTCTTATCATTGTTTCATCTTTGATTTCTCCATTTGCACCATGAATAACATTGACAACTTCTTTAACTCTTGTGCAGTATTGCACTATGTTCTCACTTTCCATCATTTGCATGTCATCAAATTTACCTCTCAAGTTCTTTGATTTAGCTCTCAATACATTGTCATCACCTCCATATATGGTCTTTAGTTTTTCCCACATTTTCTTTGCACTGTCACATTCTTTTGTATCATCAAACTAGGAATAGCTTAGGGCTAAGGCAATCTCCAACATTACTTGATTGTGTTCTTTCTTTTGCTTTAGTTGTTTAGATGTTAGTGGATTAATTGTTATCTTCACATACTCATTGTCCACAAAGTTGATAGTAGCACCACTGATACTGGATATATGCAACCTCATCAAGGTTTTCCATGTAGGGAAGTTCTCCTTGTTCAGATTTGGTACCTCTTTTTTGTGAGTGATGATATTTTGCTTCAGGAACCCTCAAAGTTTTTTCTATAAGCACTGAGTTCTTATACCAATTGTTATAAATTTTTAGAATAACTGAGAGGAGGGGTGAATCAATTGCTCAGGGTCTATAAGTACCATTTGAACAATTAAACATCAAACATTCATAGTTCTACTTATCCTATTTTTTCTTAGTCTCTACTATACTGATAAAAAAAATCACTGTCCTAATCATAACATATTTTTGTGAATGTAAACTTTATCAAATATAAAACATTCAACACAAATTCGACACTAGGATTTTATGTGGAAACCTAATTTGGGAAAAACCACAAGAAACATGTCACCACTTTTTCACTCTTTTGAAGTGAGCTTTGTTAGGAGCCAATCTTGTTAAAGGTTACAATACACATTGTTAAAAGTGACCTAGTTAGAGGATTTAATCACCCTATTAGGAGTGGCCTTGTCAGAGGACTTTGATCATTCTATTTAGAATGTCACCTTGCTAAAGGATTTACATAGACTATTAAGTCCTTCAAATGACTATTAGATCAACCTCTAGTAAAAGGATTTCAATAAAATTTGTTTATAATTATTAGAAAGAAAATAGTAGGGTTTTGATTTTTATGATTACAAATCACTTTTGTAGGTTTATATCACTATTTAGTTCATGTGTTGATTAATTGATATGCTTCCCATTATCATCTTTGTTCCTTAACTCACTCAACAACTCTTTAAGTAGTCATCCCTCTTCACATTAAAACTTAAGCATTTTGCTCAGATTTACTTATCAACATCAACAGTATATGCACAAGCAATTTTTCCTCACACTCACACTTGTGTTCACCTTTGTGTTTTTTTTTTCTCTATGTGCATACTCTCTTTTCTTCTCCACACACTCTCTTAAAGTTTGGCTCAATACCTCCTTAAATAGGTAATTTTTGCTTTGTCATTTTCCATGATCATCATAGATCTTATCCCAAGGAATCAACTGAGTCAGCTAGAAATCATGATTCCTCAAAAAATATTCAAAATATTGTCACTTGACAATTACTAAGTTCTGATACTCAGTCATCACTTAATCACTCGGTCACTGTAGAACTCTTTGGCCTGGCATCAACTAACTTTCTTGGTTGATACTGATGCTTGATCAACACTAAATTTTCTTGGCACTTACCGTGGTTCAATTAACATTAGCATCACTCGACATTCCTTAAGCTTTTTCTCTATTACTCAGCTTAGCTTTACATTCTTGATATAAACAATCACTTTGTCATGTCAAGGTCTAACTAATCAAATGTCCGTTGTAACTTCCTTTTCATAACTCAACCTTTCCTCTAGGTGCTATTGTTATGAGTAATTTCTCAAATCCTCTTCATCAATCAAAATAGATACATATGTTTAGATCAAGTAGCAATACGTCTTATCAGTAGATCTGACATTAATGACAAAACAACAATTGTTCTAATTGTAAGTTTAAAAAAAAAAAAAAGGAATCTTATGCCTCCTTTCTAGTTCCCCACCTTTGTGCACCTACCCACAGATAATATTTATAAGGTGACTATAAGAGTAAATAAAAGAGAGTGAGATTTGGATGCTAGATTGGACATTTGATGAACTTGTTGAGCTTTTCCCTCCATGAAATTTTCACATGTTGAAAAGAAAAAGAAAAAGTGTTAGGTGGTTATTTGGAGATCTTCCTTAGTTAAATCCCTTCTTTAGTGTTTCCATCTCCATAGAAGCCAAATAGAAGTCATAAAAGGGTGATGCATAATTGTATGGAATAGTAAATAAATGATAGAATAAATAGAGATATATGAAGAAGATGGCATATTATAAAAGAAACTAAGTATGGAGTAAAAAGACTCCCCTCAAAGAGATGAAATCCCAATAACAGTCATACGACCATTTTAATGGAGCCAATGATTCAATAGATGCTTTGAAGTTGTGAAAAATATACGAGAAAGAGTTGTCGATGAAGAAAACTAGCCAAAAACAGTAGATAATTGATGCATAAATTGTCCAAAATCAAGAATTTCTAAAGAAGGCAAAATGAGGGTGAAAAGAAGTTCATACAATGCATGCAATGTGAATCATATATAGGAAGGAAAAGGAATCAAGAATTACTTTATGCATTTTGGCATTTGAATCCTCTATAGAAACTTGCACATTTGTAGTTTCACAAATGCAGGTGTGTTGCAACCACATCTCTACAACACACATGCACTTTGTGTCATCCTGGTTGTGTGGCCGAGACTCTAAATTGGTGATGAGTTGATAATGCAAATGGATATAAGTTGATAATTTGGGTTTGAATCTTAGGCCAAGGTGAGGGTGGTGCAAAATGAGAATTTACAAAAGGGTAAACAATTAGGTCATTATAACTATGATGTACAAACTTTGTGAATTCTAGTCTAATAAATCAAGAGTGTCTCCTCTAAAAAGTGAAGGATAATTTGGCATTAGATTAGATTCATATGGAATAATAGGCTGATCAAAACTATCTAAATGTATTCATAGGACAAGACATGGTCTTCCTACATGATCAATAATATAAGAAAATGTCTCTTAAGCTTCTAAGAGACATATCCAAAATCTAGCATCCAAATTATGTAGACACATTTATACATTCTACAACATATGAGAATTGTGGGCTACAAGTTGGGTCTTCCTCCATCCTAAAAAATAGATCTTATTTCCATTTCTCATGTTCCAAAAAGGTTCTTGGAAAATGTGTACATATTCCATCAAAATTATATGAATTGGAGAAAAAAAATTATCATCCTTAAGCATATGTTTTTTGGGTTGGAAATTGTAGATACCTTGTAAGTACACCAACACCAAGATTTTGATTTACTAGGAAGACTTAGAGCTCAAATATATCACTCAAGAACCTCTCTAGTAACTTCAACAATACTTTCCCTAGTTCAAACCTTCAAGACAAGGCTTTCCAAAGGAGGGACATGTTGAGACCATTGCAGCCTAACTATTTAGTATTCCAAATATTTTAATAATCACCCTAGAGTTATCTAGTTCATAGTACATTGTGTGATTGTATCACATGTTTGTTGAAACTCATTATCTCGTGTTAGAAAAATAGATATATCATAGTTTACATTAATGGATTAAGAATAGTGAAAACTAAGCCCTAAATCAACCTACACATGAAATAAAGAATAAATTAAATAGAAGAATAAAATAATTACTACCAAAACCAAAAAACAATATAAACCACCCTTGTATAATAGTAGTACAATATCTCCTATCATTCTTTTATCAAGTTACTATCATGTGAAAATTTCTATAAAAATCCTCAACCATGCCTCATTTCCTACTTAGTCATTCACAAGTTGATCAACACTAAGATGTACAAGTTGTCTATTCCAATCCAAGCAGCTAAATGTATCTCCTCTAAACACTAAAAGATAATTTGGCCTCATATTAGAACCATGTAAAATAATAGGTTGATCAACACTGTCTTGAACATATCAATTGGAAAAGACATGGTCTTCCTACATGTTTAGGCATATGAGAAACTTCCCTTCACCTATTTATATGGACCATTTCATACACTACAACATATAAAAATTGTGGGGCACTCCATCCTTCAAAATACATATTATTTTCCAATTCTCATCTTAGAGAAGGTTCTTGGCCAATGTGTTTAGATTCGATCAACATTTTATAACTTGGACAAAAAATAATCTATCATCCTAGAGCTTGGGGTTCTTTGGGCCAACAATTTCACTCTTTGTAGTTGCATCATCACAAAAGTTTTGATTTAGTGACATAGAATACGGATAAAAGATGCCACTTTGGAACCTCTCCACTAGCTTCAATTGTTGTTTCCATGGTTTAGGCCTTCAATACAAGGCTTTATAAAAGGGGAACATGTTGAAACGATTGCACCTTAACTCTTTAGTATTTCAAGCATTTTAAATCACAACATAGTTATTTGGTTAATACTAAATTGGGTGAATTTATCCCACATTATTTGAATCTCACGAGTCACTCTTGTGAAGACTTCATATTGATGTTGTAATGGAGAGAATACCATCTTGAAACTATGTGTAATATGGGTTGGTTCTCAAGGAGGTTTTCCCACTGTAAAGGCATGCAATCACGACGAAGTTATTTAGTTACTATTGAATTGGGTGAATTTATCCCACTTTATTTGAATCTCATGAGTCACTCTTGTGAGGACTTCACATTGATGTTGTGATGAAGAGAAGGCCATCTTGGAATCATGTGTAATACAAGTTGGTTCTCAAGGAGGTTGCCCAATATAAAGGCATCTCTCTCTCTCTCTCTCTCTCTCTATATATATATATATATATATATATATATATATTTATATATATTTATTTATTTATTTATTTTTTAAAATTTGAGGCAGGTTGAATCAATTACTTCAACATATGTCAATCAGGCACTAGATGTACATGATTGGTGTTTTTTTCTCAATGAGGCATTTGGAAGATGCATACACATCAATACCATTATCTTAGAGGACCAAGTTATATAGTCATGGGTTTGAGTAGCTAAGGAAACTCACAAATGTCCAAATTTTACAGATTTTCTTGTCTTGGATAAAGAAAGTTCATTGGTTTTTGTAGATCTAATCATATTCTTTAAAAAGACTGGTTTTAGAAAGAGAAGTTAATTTTGAATTGTAAAGATAAACTTACAATTAAAGTTTTATACTAACACATAAATACATATTTACAATCACATCTTAGAAAAATGAATCATAGATTAAGCATAACAAAACTAAGCTCAAAACTAAAATCAACTTACATATCAAACCCAAATTAAGCCTAATAACAATATATGCACTAACAAAACCAAAATTATTATACATATAAAATCTCAATGGAGATGTTTAAAGTTCAGACTTCTGAGGTAGTTGCAGGGCACTTTATACTCAAATATTTGTTAAAAATTAAAACAGTGAGAAAAAAAGAGGGACATTACATTATTGCCAGCCTCAGAAACATTCTGTTATAAAACAGGCATTAAAAGATATATATTGATTTTGAAAGCTCAACTCATTTTAAATCTTTCAATTTCTGCTTTTCAAACCTGATTTTAATGAGTTTCTATATCATGCATTAGAACTTCGCATATACTATGTTTACAGCTGAACAGAATAAAGAACGCGGTAAATTGAATAGAAGTTAAAACAAGATAAGAAAGAAACTGGTAAATTTATATCACCATAATTATCGTTAAAGAAGAATACAATATCTAGTAGATCATATTTCAATATCATAAGTGTGTCATAACAGCACCATAAGATTTATTGAATAAACACTATAACCCAACTCACAACTCTCACTACTACTTATATTTGATAACCCCACAGATTGTCTGTCATACTTGGGAGAATAGAACTTCGTAATTTTCCCGTTTGCTGACAGAATTGGGTCGTTCCATCTCCGTCTGCTCCCGAACTGACTGCTCTTTGATTATTCCCAGAGCCAGAGTTTCTGCTTCGCCGTCAATATGCAGAACAGGACCAACGATGTTGCACAGATAGCAGCAGAACTTTTCCCCGCTAATTTCTGCCATATTTCTTTCTGCTACTTAACAGAATGGTAAACAATAAATTACTTAATATTGGAAGAAATGGGAACGTATACATGGAAATATATAGAGCTTCAAACGTCATTAATTGTACTGCAAGAAAATGGAAATTTCTCTGTTGGCCAACTTCCACCCCAAAAATGAAACCAAACGGATAAACACTAAACGCATTCATATTGTTTTTGGTTGAGTAGATTTACTTTGGTATACCAACACTCCCAACTTTTCATTATTCCATTGTATCTGTATATTAAATTATATTATTTTCATTAAGAGAGAATTAAATTGGTCTAGATAATGGCATTATGGTTAAGAACTTTTTATCAAGAAATAGGTTAGTTGGTTCATAATAGTATGTTTATTGATTATGATCAAGGTATAGTATAAATTTAATCTCAATTTTATTATATACATCAGATTGGATTGATAATTATTAAAGATTTCTAAAGATGTTTATGTCATTGTAACTAGTCTTCAATAATACTAGAATCATAAAGATGCATGATTACATGTTGATATTGTAAACATCAATGTTTATGAGAGGAAATAAATTGATCCTCTTACTTATATAAGCTAATTGATTAATTATAAACAATATCATTAGCAATTAAAATAATAATGTTTATTCTTAAATTGAGTATTTGATTTGACAATTGAAATTTAAAAAAAAAAATTGTGAGCAATTGACAAGACTAGGGAAAGAAATTGATACACATTCTTAAGACTATATTTACTCTATAGTTAATTTTAGAATTTGTAAAATCAGGTAAAGTATTATAGGTCTAGAACCATGGACTAGTTCAAATCTACATCTACAATTTTGAACTATGAGATCTAGGAGAGCTCTAAATGAGTGCAAGAGCACCTAAACACAAGAACACAAATAGGAGGTCAAAAAATTAATTTGATCGTATTTGAATCACTTATGATGTATTAAGGTCATTTAATATGTTTTACGTTATGACAAGTCATTATACAAGTTATGTAATACAAGATGTAAGAGTTGTAACATTGTCCTATTGAGGTCCTAAAAGTTGGTCAAGATGTCAATAGTTGTAAAAACTTCTTGTGGAAGGGTCATGATGATGTGAAGTGTCATAAAAGGCCCATTTTGATTGGTAATGTCCATAAAAAGGTTTGAGGTCATTTTTGTCTACATTGTAAAAGTTGCAAAAATGCAACTTTGTAAAAAGTTACAAATGTTGCACAAAGTAGTTGTCATTTTCAAGTTGGTTGGTCAAGCATCTCATAACTATCTAGAAGGATATAAAAAATTCTTGTGTGGTTGAGGAAGAGAAAAGAGGTCAGTTTGAGGTGTGCATCAAGAAATATCTGAGACACCTCTGACTACAAAAAGGAGTTTCATGCAAAAAAAAGCAAATGAATCAAGTTATTAAAAGAAGCTATTTGGTGGAAAGCTTGTACTTGAAGAAAATAAGGTTCCAAACCTATTTGGAACAAATATGTGGTAATAGTTTAAGTTTTTAGGCAATAAAAATAACATTATTTTTTAATTTGTTCCTAATTTTCCCTGCACAATCACTTCTGTTCTCTGTTTCAATGTAGTTTTCTTATGGCAATGGATTGAACACCTAATGAATCCTATATAGCAGTAAAGAGGATTGAATTAACTTCATTATATGTCAATTTTTATCTTTGGTTATGACCCATAACAAAAGATCAACAAGAATTTGTAAAAATTATTTTAAAACTTTTAGTAATAGAGATAGTAGCAAGAGTTTGTATGTATTTGCAAAATTAACTTATGGAAAAATTCAACTCTTAGCTTATTTTGAAGTAGACTCGTTAACCTTTCAATTGAATTTGGACTCATATTGAAAGGTTGTGGCACATGAAATCTAATTATCTTCCCTAGTAAGAAAATGGGCAGAAATATGTGTTTTGACAACAAAACTGAACTCTTTGTTTGAAAATGCATCTTTTTGGATTGTTGATCATCTCTAATGGCATAATAGGCTCAAAGAATTGTCAAGAAATGTTTGGATCCATGATGAGATAAAATCCATTATAAACTAAGCCAGGCTATGGCACTAAACTTTTCATAAGTGTGATAAAATGGTACCACTGATATGACAACTTGATTTGAATGATAGTTATATTGATTGGATGGAACCTTGGTTGGTCCCAAATGTAAGTTTTCAAGATTTACATAATAAAGGATTCGTAATATGATTTTGACTCTTTGATAGAACCATTTATAATAGAGGTTATCTAATCTTGCATAATAGTTAGGAGTAATGGTAGAATAGATTGCTTGCATCCAATAAATTGTTATTTCTAGATGTGATCAATTTTGATTATAACTACCCTCCTTTAGAGGCCATTAATGTCTTGTAAAAGGAATGCTAATAAGTTTGTGTTGCAGGGTTAAAGTCTTATCAAAGGAATATTGATTTAGGTTCTTAAGAGTTAATGATACAACTATTGTCAGCAGGTTGATAGTCAACCCTATGAGTAGTTTACTGTTCTTTTCCATTTTCCCTTAAGAATTTGTTAAGAATTGGGATTTGGGTTTTCAAAAGGTCCTAGTTCAATATTGGAAGGTAACGAAGATTGTGACTATGTTGATAAGATGCAAAGATATAAAAGGTTTACTAATAGATATGGTTTATGGAAGAGTATGAATAGTCAAATGGTAATATTATTTTATAAAACTAAAAGTTGTGTGCAAGTATGAAGGACTCAAATGAAGGACATTGGACAAGAATAATGAATTTTACAACAGTGTTCAAAACATTGAATGTTAAGAAATAAATTTTATTAATAAGGTAAGATATATTGGGTAAGAGCACCAAGTTGTGGTGCCAAAATGATGACACCCATTTTTTTTTCTAACATTTTATAGCGCATACATGCTCAAACCTGCAATCCATTCATTTTTTCTTCATTTTGCAACTTCCTCTCTTCATAGTGCGTATACAAATTTAGCAAATCAAAGATTTTTGCCACCTGCCTCGTCAATATGCCTCCTCCTCGTCAAAGTTTGAGATCGCAATCATGCTGTATGTTGTCTATCCTTCTTTTTGCATTGTTTTATATGTTTTTGTATTGTTTTGCAGGTTTTTTTCAATTTTTCTTTATATTTGTTTATTTATTTAGATTGCAATTGGTTTCTTATTGGTAAATGTGATTAATGAACTAGAAAATCCCCAACAAGATCAAAATCAAAACCCTCAACAAGATACAAACCAAAATCCTCAACAAGATGAGAATCAAAACCCTCCACAACAAGAACAAAAATTTTTGCAACCTGCATTGATTGGAAGACCTCCTCCTGGCACACAAGACAACATAATAAATGAAATAGAAAGAGGCAAAAATGAATTAGAAGCACTCATTGGCAGGTTGAAAGCTTGTGGACAAACCAATCCAATGAGAGCTCAATTGGCATCCTCCCTTGAGTCCACTATGACCTACGTAGCTTCTGTTAGTCGTCAGTTGGATATTTGGAAAATTAAGAGGGATGAACAAAAAATATATTATGCAAACAAATTATCATATCAAGATGTTAAAAAAAAGAAATACCAAAAGGTAGCATTTGTGCATTGTTTAGAAAGCCTGGTGAACAAAATACTGTTAGAGAGACAACTAAACATTTCCCCATCCATTGGTGCATACACGATGGTATTAGAAATATTTTTTGGGATAGATGGTGTATGGTTTTTGATGCCCCTCCTTGCAATAATCATAGAAGGTCCCAAAGTATTTCTTAAAGAAATTGTATTGTGAGTTTGTCCTTGGGGAGATCCCCAATTATTTTGATATATTAGAATCTTAGAGTAGAGGTGGGGGGTCATCATTTGAGAGGCTGAGGGCAATTCATGACCATAATGTAGTCAGGGAACTTGTAGTCAAGCCACAAGGTGAGCATGTGACCATTCCTTTAGTTGTGAAGGAACATGTAGAGGCCAACACTCTAGGGACTATTAATGCTTTGACGTAGACCCTCATTCATTGCATAAGTCCATTAGTTGAGGAGGAGCTTTCTATGCATCATAGTCACATGTGCACATCATGCAGATCCTTATGCACATTTGGTAGTCATGCTAGAGATAGTGTGGATGATGGGCTAGTCACTGATCAGTTCTTGAATGAGACATTTGGCATTGACACACAGGTGAATTACAATTATAATAAACTAATTTGATCACATTTCATATGTATAGTGAATGACTAATTAATTAGCATATATTGACATTGTTCAAAATTCAGGGTCAAGGTGTTGGGAGCCCTAGTAGCGATCCCCCTACCCCATTTTTTGTCCCATCAACGAGTCCAAAGATATCTACCAATTTAATCATTTAAATTAATACATATATTTATTAAGTAATCATATGAAGGATTAACAAAAAAAATTATGTATGTGCATCAGTTCTCTATAGGACTGTCAACATTCTCTAGGGACTTTGAGCCTAGGCATGATATGAGCTTCGTAGAGGTACATTTTTTTCATATTAATTTAATTCATTTGATTATATTTGTTACATGTAATGTGTATTGTATGACATGTAGCTCTTGACATCTGAGACTCCTCCTCATCTTCGACAATCCATCGATCATGGAGTGGCTGCAGCTATGGCTAGTTCACAGCCATTGACTGAGGTATGAAAGAATTTTCTTGGTTTTAGTTCTTTTTTATAATAGTTAGTATTGAAATTTCTAATGTTATTTATAAGTGATTATATTGATTGAATTTTTGTAGGGTCTTGTTACACCCAATCGTCTATGAGCCTTTGAGGAGGACTTACAGAGTGACTATTTAATGGCGGTAACAAAATAATTAATTTTGTGTGTACATATATTTGATTTCAATGTATAATAATTATTAATTCATATCTACTTTTTTTGTATCAGCTCGAGTCAGAGAAGAGCCTCAACAAGAGGACGAGTGAGCATGTGAGGAAGACCCCATCATCTCCCTCCACATGATGACCAAAGACCTCTAGAATTTTGTTTCCTTTCCTTGTGGGAAGGAGAAGATATAGTTGATAGACACACTTGTATAGGCATCAATAGACATATATGTTGGATTTTATGTTAGTGGACATATTCGATATACATTTGATGTATATATGACATTTTATATTTGATGTGTTACATTTATTTGATACATGACATGATTAGACTTATGACATTATTGGTTAATATATGATATGTTTGTTCATGTATTACATTATTGGTTATCATAATATATTATATGTTCCTTCATGTATGAAATTATTGGTTAACATAATATATTATATGTTCGTTCATGTATGACATTATTGGTTATCATAATATATTTTATGTTCGTTCATGTATGACATTATTGGTTATTATAATATATTATTAGGTTGCATGGGTACTTGTACCCACACCCTTGGTACTCGTACCCACATACCCAAGTACCAAGTACATGTATCCTAAGTATCAGGTACTTGGTGGAGAGAAACATAGCTAAGGACCTTGATTGAGATTTTAGATTTTTTGTTTTTTTTGTGTATTAGTTCGTTGTTTATCAAGCTTAATTCAATACCTAATGAATTCAAAACTTTTATAGAATATTGATTAACAATAAACTTTATCACTGTTCAAGCATAAGTTTATCATTTCCAATATGTCATCGTCATATGATTTATGATCTTGTTCATGTTTAAAGTTTTCCTTCTCTATTATTTTTTTATCAAGCTTAATTCAATACCTAATCAGTTTGAAACTTTGATACAATATTGATCAACAATAAACTTTATTAGTGTTAAAGCTAGAAATTTATCATTCACAATATGTCATTTTCATATGATTTATGATCTTCTTGTTCATGTTTAAAGCATGCCTTCTATTTTATGCATCTAAACATTTATCATAAATTATTATTACAAACATATAACAAATCTAAAATTGAAAACAATACATTACATTTGCAAAATTTATCACTGTTCTTGAAAACAATACAATACATACCCAAGTACCCCCATTCCCTATTATGAAAAAGAGCTACACTCGTACCCATACCTATACTCATACCCCAAGTACCCCAAATACCCCTATCCCCGTGCAACCTTGTATATTATATGTGGATCTTGGTGTTTTCTCTACACCTATGTGGTCTATATGATCTCTTGCTACTTAGAACATCCCCTGACATTGCCCAAACTCCTCACTAGGTTAACTGATCCAAAATTGCAACATCACTCCCTTAATCTTCTAGGAACAATATCCCTCCAAAAATTTTATAGGTCTACTAAGATACCATAACACTCCCCAGTCGAACCAAGTTTTCCATGATGTCCTAAGGTGTTATTGGAACACTTGTACTATGCTTGAATGGATAAACCAATGAAACTAAGGACCTTTACAACCTTCAAAGAAACATAAAAATCCTTTTTGCCTTGAAAAATTACCTATATTGCTCATTTTTGACCCCTTGGTTCAATTTGGCACTCTGGCTTATAATGGCACCTAGAGTCTAATTGACCTTACATCTTGGGTATTAGTACATCATTTTGCAACCTTGTTCCTAGTTCAAACCTATGATGACACCTATATATTTTCATTGGTTCCCTAAACCAATGATCATCCAATTGGACAAGTTTGGAGTGCTTGGGTGTATGAAAATGCATTAAATTTGATGCCATAGGTATAGTAGCGGGGGATCTGCCTAAAAGAGGCCATGGTTTTATGTTAAAAAGTAAAATTAATCATCATAAACATAGTTTAGGATCAACTAATAGGTCTTGAAAGTGATTTCTTGGTCAGATTTGAAGAGGCCCTAGTTTTTTGCCTTATTTGGTGAGGGTTTCATAAAAAGCACATATAAGCAGTTGATGGGTTCAATCCAATTGAAGAATCCTCACATTAGGATCATATTAAGATACTTTACCAAGTTGTATGGTTGGGGGATAATTATTACCTATAGTTCCTTTGTAAATGGAGGGGTTTTTTATGCTTAAAAAGTGGCCCATAGTGTAACAGTAGAGACTTGGTCCAAAACAACCATACCTCATCTTTTGATATGTTATAGAAAAGACAAATGGGTATCTTATTATTCAATTTATTTTCTTTAAATTATGGAAAAATGTGGAGAAAAAATGCAAGAGGACAACATTTGAGGGCTAATTAGGGTTTGTAGGCCTAGTAGGCTAGGATGATTGGTTTACATTAGAGATAGGCTCTTAGTATTTGGTAAACTAGTTACTTGGGGTGTATTAGGGTATTAAAAACCATTATATTACTAATAAATCTTTGGATAAATCATTTACCTAATTTGGGAAACTTAAGCCTTAAGGTTGCATTCAAAAGCATGTACCTTTAGATAGATATTTCTTGATGTGTCTTCAAATTGTGCTATACCTGTGAAAATATATTAAATATAAACATGATGGTAGTATAGGGATTACACCTTTGAGACTTCACATATATTTGTATCTTTCAAGGTTTCTTTGTCCCTTGTGAGATTGTTTGAAGACTACTTCTCATGTCACAATTTTTCTTGAATAAGTGTTTTTTGAAAAAGTTCTTTTTGTTATTGAACTCATAAATTGTCATATTGTCAAACATTACTTAATTAATCAAAATATTGAGTCAAGCTATGTCTTTTAGGTCAAACTCTAGGGCATCTTGCACTTTCAATTTCATTTGTCGAATGCAGTTCTGAGTTTGATTGCATAATTCATCATTATATAACCTACCAATCTTCCAAACTATCACTTGTCTTCTATTAATTTATCACCATAGTTCACCATTAATATTCTTTTTGAGAATTCTAGTGCCCATCTTCTAGTGATTTATCATGTTGTTGTCATTTTGTCACCTAGTTCACAGATAATCATCGAATGACAATTGTTCCAAGCTTCTAAAATTTCAAACTTGTTCTTGGTTGGTTTTTGGCCTATACTAGTAAGTTAGTGAGGTGTTCACTTGTCCATCTTTCTTAGCATAACTTTTATTGCTCTTTTTTATCTTATTTTTTCTTGCTTCACAAGTTTTGTACATAGGGCATTTACCCATGACTTAAACACCTTTGGAAAAATTATCTTTTCTCTTTTACATCGTCACTTAGGAAAAGTGGAAATATTACTAACCTAGTTTAAAAATCAAGTCTATTCTAGTTATCCTATTGAATTATTGTATCTTCTTTCATGCTAGTTACAACTATATAAAAGATTCACCAAGGAAAGTGACCTAAGGCTATCTTTGACATATCACCTAGAAGAGAGTTAGAATTTTTGAGTTTTAATCCATTTTCTACTACCTTTAGTGAGTATACACCCTCTTTATCTAGATTTGAAAATAGTGTCTCATTGACATTATCTAGGGAGAAGCATGAAAAGAGGATCGAAAAAATCCTATCTAAGATTGTAAACAAATGGTTACAGCATACAGAATGAGGAAAACAAGCCTATATGGAAGAAGCATGACAATTTTCTCAAGGATTTACCAATTAAATTTCTAGACATTGTTCACTTTCACCCCAAAGGTCAAAAAATACTAGACATGGTTCACAAGATAATGATCCAGATCTAGAAATCATGAATTTTTTAAGCATGAAAAATATGATGGTAGTGGAGATCCTCATGATCACATTAGGGATTTTTGTGCACTAAGTATGACATTCTTACATTAACTCACTTATCTTATAAGCCTTTTTTTCTAGAAGTCTTAGTGGGCAAGGTATGTAATGGCTCAAAAAATTCTCTCCTCCACTTATGTCATTTGATAAAATGGAAAAAGGTATTTCCAACATTATTCCTACAGTATTCAACATGCGATCACTATGCTATACTTATGCAACATCAAACAACACCAAGGAAAATATTATATTTCCTTTCTTCAGTGATAGAGGAAGCTTTATTCATGATATCCAAGGCAAATCCTTGAAGCTGAAAACATTGATATATTTATCAAAAACCTTGTGCCTTAATTGTAACATGAACTTAGGAAACAACTATTTTCCAATTCCTTACAAATTCAGGATGCTTCAGTTAAAAAGGGTGAAATCAATTGATAAAGGACAAAACCAACAAAATGATCAAAAAAGAAATAATGTAAAGGGTAAATTGTACTCATGGAACAAGAAAAAGAATGTGGTAAATGATGGTATAGTGGACACACCCAAACCTAAGCAGCCTAATGTGATCAACTTGATCAATGACATTCAAACTACAAAACAATATGCTTATCCAAAAATATTGAATCAAACAAATCTAATGACTCTAGTAGAGGTAAACCATCATGGGTTTCCAAATCTAAGCACACATGTACACCTCTAGGAGACTCACTTGAACTGGTGTTGAATACTTTGATATTGAATAAGATCATTACACTACCATATAACTATAAACCTTATGAGCCCAAGATTAAGCCTAAATTTTGGAATGACAATCACTATTGCATCTATGATAGGAATAAGGGTCATAAGACTAAAAATTATATGAAACTTAAATACCTCATTCAAGATCTCATTGATGATAAGAAAGCTAGGGTGGATGGACTCATGACTAATACTGATCATAAGGTTTTCAATGAACCCCTATCCAAGCATGAACAAGAAGAAAGTTCTAGGATGAAAAATAGGATGCAAAGATCAACTACATATGATTGAACCAACTTGTGAGAACATAAAAATGATTAGGTCTAAAGGGAAAAAGGAAGGAACAAATCAAACATTGATGAACCACCTATGATTATCCTTAAGGGTGTGGATTCTTTCACACAATCACAACCTTACAATCTTGAGACTAAGAGCGAACAAACATAACAACCTATAGTCATCCTTAAAGGATTTGGCCTCCAAACCCATACATATGCTAAAAACTTGAATCTTGTGACTAGGAGTGAACCAAAGATCATTCACTTAGGTATTAATGCTTCCAAATAGAAAAAAATTATAAGATGGGTTTTATAAGTTTATGATTCGATTTTTTTTTTTTTTTTTTTGGGGAGTTTATCTAAAATAATTATAGATGACAAAATAAATAAAAGATAAAAGCATGTTAGTCATAATATCATTATTGGTAACAACGTTCCGAATGCAAAAAATTATTTGTTTGAGCTTCTAGCAATGATCAAGTGGTTTATTGAATGGCTTGAAGACTCTTGGAAACTTCTCCCATTATATCCTTTCTTTTGCCAATTTCATGTTTCTAGTTACATGCACACAATCATACTTTACATCACAAAGCATTCAAATTCTAAAAATTTTCATGTTCTTTCCTTACATTTTGATCTAAACAAAAAATTCTAAACTTTCACTTATTCAAATGACTAATCTAAAAATGGGTCATATTAAAGAATCTAATATAAATTCATATAATGTATCTAGATTCTAAACAAATCAAAACAGAAAATCTATGATTTAAACTTATCTCATCACTTACACATAATAACAATACCCACCTTCTCATGTGAACTGTCTTGGGGGAGAAGTTGCAACATTGTATTTGGATCCAATTGATCACTCTTTCTCTATCTCTCTCTCCCTCTCTCCCTATTCAATATAATGCACCAACTAGATCTGCTCTACATTTTGATGTCTCAAGTATTGCCTCGTGGTCTGACTTGTGAACTTTCCAAAGAATCTTATTATGTGGTTTTCCACCATATTTTATCAAGTGGACATTTGATGCGACAACAAGTTTTGAATAATGAAGAATCTTCCTCTCTATTTTTCAATTCTCGAATAACCACAAGTTAGGGTTCTTCATAGAATATCGTCTAAGTCATGTGCTAGTTACAACCACCACACCAATATGGTACTCTAAACCTTCACCATCTATAACTGAGTGATCCATTTTTTGTTTGGCTTGGACACAACAACACAAATAATAATCTATCCCTTCTTCATTGTCTTCAGGTGCAATAATAACAAAAACATGGCCTACAATGACATATGTACAAAATGCAGTCATTAATTCAAAAAATACTTACGTAAAAGTTATAAAGATACATATTGAAATTACAAAGATATATAAATATATATATTACAAAGTTGCACTAGATTAGACAAGAAGTCAAAGTTAACAGACAAATCAATCTCTACCATTTTCAATGCTTGTGGGGGATGATAGGTGTCAGTTGGGTCCAAAACTTGTATATTCCATTTGTCCACCCATTCAGTTGACTCACAGTCATCCCAATTTTTC
This sequence comes from Cupressus sempervirens, assembly GCA_028749045.1. Taxonomy (NCBI): domain Eukaryota; kingdom Viridiplantae; phylum Streptophyta; class Pinopsida; order Cupressales; family Cupressaceae; genus Cupressus; species Cupressus sempervirens. The sequence continues at coordinate 126,897,841 of CM053784.1, forward strand.
TCTGCACATGATGGACAATAGCATGCCATTTTTCATGTGTGGATACTCCATGAACCTACATTAGAGCTTCTAAAGGTGTGCAACTCACTAGATCCTATTAGTGTACAACAATCCTCATATGGTGCAATGTTAGTATTATCTATCAACCAAAAAAATCTATGAACCATAACTCACCTTCCCTACCTAGACCCATTATGGCGTTACACCACTAGATGATGGATTTTGGATCTGTCAATATTGTTCCATCTTTGTACTTTAGTTCTTCACGAGGTAAGGCTCTTTTGATGCATGCACCTACACCATTGTGTTCTCCCTTTCTATGACCAACCTTTGTGAAATTCCACATATATTGAATTCTACACAACTTGTGCATCTTGCTCAACCAATAGAACATCTGTGCATTCTTGAATGGAGATGCGCAATTGTCTAACCAAATAATGTGCTGACAATATGTTATGCCCCTATTAGCTTAATCTCCATAAAATAGTTGAAAACAACCATGTACAAACTTCGTAGAATGTGATTGATTATCACTGATGTAAAAATGGTACTCCCTCAAAATCTTCCTATCATCCTCTGTACTTGTAGGTGAATGCATGAATGTTATGTGAACAAATATGGAAACCTGTTAAGAATTATAATACTTTGCTTGCACCTCATTTTGTGTTTGTAGTGTGTAGTTCTCTATGAAGTCTACAAATGAAACAATGGTATCTAGTGGAAACATATCCTTGCACAACTTGAATTGCAAATCCAACCATCGAGCTCTATGTGTATGCCTTGCATACTCATAAATAGTCTTTTCACAAAAAACCTTCATGAACTCATACACTGGAATCTTTTTAATGACTAAATCACATCTTTTACCCTGCTTCCCATCTTTTAGAGCATATGTCACTGTCTTAAATTTTTTGTAATCTACTATTTCATTTCTAATTGCATGTGTACTATCCATATGTTCACGTGTTGATAAAAGTTGCAAAGAACCACAAAATAAGCATGTACCATCCAAGCATGATGTCTTGTAAAATTGTTGGCCTTCCCATATTTCACATAAAATGTTGGATATGAATTCCCTTGAAGATCTTGATGGCTCATTCATGTCACAATCCTGCAAAACAAACTTAAAATGCAAAAACACACATATATGCCTAAAAATATCAAAATGCTTAGAAAATTCAATATGTATCCTACAACAACAAGTTGTGCATATGTGATTTATCTTCACATAAAAAGGTTTACCCATCTCAAAAAATATTTGACTTATTTGAATTTGAGGATACATATTAATAAATTTTGCAAAAAATCGTGTCTAAGTTGAGTCCAAAAAATGTTTTGAATGTAGGTTGTGATTTTGGCTACCAATCCTCCTTCTTACAACATCTCTTTGATTAGGGGAAACACGTGTGTTATTTTTCCAAAAATCTTCGATCAATGATTTCAAAGCTTCACTAATTTCTTTATCCTTTCGCGGTAGTCTACCGCTAAATGTCCATAACTCATTTTTTTGTTGGATCTTCCAATCTCTCACGCCTTAGCATGGATCTCCTTAGAGTACCTCTACCAATTTTCAATGTTTTGCTTGTCTTTCTCATGAGTCAAGATTTCTTCATTTGGGTACTTATTATTGTTGATGTAAGTACTTTTCTTGTGATATTACTATCTTTGGTGCGTGATTTAGAACCCACTTTGTCATAAGCACTCATTAGATTCTTTACAATGATTTCTTCATTTGAATTGTCCATCATTCTTAGCCCAAGAATCTTCATGATAGGCCTAAATTTAAATTTTTTTATCATTTCAACAAATAATTGGCATTGAACTATAATAGTTAATTATTTAAAGAATAATCTCCACATATGATTAACTTTTCTTTGACAAGTACGCTTGCTAATCTTGTTAGGCATTGATTTCAAAATGTTAGTATCAATATCAATCAAATATTTTGGTCTTCTAAAACTAATTCTAGAAGGTGTTATAATCTCTTCCACTCCCTCAACATTTTGAACATCAACATAAGGTTGAGTTTTTTGCGTACCTTGAACTGAAGATGATGTTCCTTGGAAATAAGATGTAAAAGATGGAATATCGCCTACTTGATATGTTGATGTTGTGCCTTCAACATGACATTATGGAGTGTGTACATCATCGATTCTACAAATTAGTGTCTCTTCAACATGAGAGGATGATATGAATCCAACATTGGAAGATGGTGTAGCTTCACAATTCAATTATCTGCTTGAGTGAAACAATCTCATTTGTTCTCTTTGTCTTTCCAATTCTTCCTCTTTTTTTCTTTGTATCAGTGGTTCTTCTTCCTCTTTGAAAGTCAATTCTTCATTATTGCTTTGCAATTTTCTTTGTTCACATAGTAGTTTCATGTTATCTCTTTTAATTTCCAAATCTCTCTCCCTCTCTTCATTTGTTTGAGTTTTTGGTTTCTTCCTTAGCATGATGATGATTTCTACATGTAAAATTATTCAAACATCTGAATTACTTACAATTTGTAAATTAAAAATCATTCAAATACATATAAAAATTACAATTATTTCAATGAATACACAATATACATCAAACAACTTGCTAAATTTCTAACCATTTCCAAATAACAATTCCTTCAAACATACAAATTTCAATGAATTCACTATATATTAAACAACATGTCAAATTACAAACAAATTTGTCTCTATATAGCAACAAACAATATTTAAAAAGGACTGCACTAACCTTTTCTGTAGAAAGAATATTCAAAAAGCCTTCAAATAGCGTATCCAATTATTGAATTTGGTGTTTGCTAGATTCAAAAAGTCTTCAAATAGTGTTTGCTAACTTCCAACAACTTGAAACCCATGTTTTTTGTCAAAACACTAGAATGTACAGTAGACAAAAAGCAAAATATGGATCAAAAGGTACCCAAACTTGCTTTGTGACCATTTTTTGGTGATTTCACATAGTGCATATGCACTACATGAAAATACATCTCTCCCTATCCCACCATCCCCCATCCCCTACTCTCTCTCCTCTCCCATCCCCTACTCTCTCTCTCTCTCACTCTCCCTCTCCTACTCCCTCTCCCATCACCTACTCTCTCTCACTCTCTCTGCCATCCCCTACTCTCTCACTCTCTATCCTCTCCCATCCCCTACTCTCTCTTGCTCTCTCTCTCCTCTCCCATCCCCTACTCTCTCTCTCTCTCACTCTCTCTACTCTTCCATCCGCTACTCTCTCTCACACTCCCTCTCCCACCACCTACTCTCTCATCCTCTCTCCTCTCCCATCCCCTACTCTCTTCATCTCACACACTCCCATCCCCCCTCTCTCTTGAGCTACTTTCTCTCTACCCTCTCCCCTCTCCCATCCCCTACTCTCTCTCCATACTCTCTCTCCACTCTCCCATCCCCTACTCTCTCTCGCTCTCCCTCTCCCATACCCTACTTTATCTCACCCTCTTTCCTCTTCCATCTTCTACTCTCTCTCTCTCACTCGCATCTCCCCCTCTCTCTCCATCGCCCACCACCTACTCTCTCTCACATCCCCTAGTCTCTCTCTCTCTCTTCCCTCTCCCAACCCCTACTCTCTCTCTCACACACCCACACACTCTCATCCCTCCTCTCTCTTTACTCTCCCATCCCCTACTCTCTAGATCTCTCACACACACTCCCATACCCCCTCTCTCTCCCTCTCCCACCACCCACTATCTCTCTCTCTCACTCTCTCCCTCTCTACTCTCTCTCTCTCCCATCCCCTACTCTCTCTCTCTCTCCCATCCCCTACTCTCTCTTCCACCCCTACTCTCTCTCACACTCTCACACTCTCTCCCATCCCCTACTCTCTCTATCTCTCTCTCCCCTCTCCCATCCCCTACTCTCTCTTTCACACACACACACACACACACACACCCATCCCCCCTCTCTCCCTCCTCTCCCATCCCCTACTCTATCTCTCACTCACTCTCCCTCTCCCACTACCTACTCTCTCTCTCACTCTCTCCCTCTATACTCTCTCTCTACCACCCCCTACTCTCTCTCTTACACACATTTTCATCTGCCCTCTCCCACCACCTACTCTCTCTCTCTCATCCCCTACTCTCTCTCTCTCTCTCTCTCTCTCTCTCTCTCTCTCTCTCTCTCTCTCTCTCTCTTACACACATTTCCATTCCCCCTCTCTCTCTCTCCCACTCCCTCTCCCATCACCTACTCTCTCTCCCATCCCCTACTCTCTCAAGCTACTCTCTCTTTCACACACATGTACTCTCATCCTCCTCTCTCTCACTCTCATTTCCCACTCTTTCTCCCACCACCTACTCTCTCTCTCCCCCCGTCACCTACTCTCAATCTCTCTCTCTAATCTTGCACTCTCTCTGCTACCCCTACTCTCTCTTCCATCCCCTACTCTCTTTCTTACACACATTCCCATTCCCCCCCTCTCTCTCCCTCTCCCACTCCCTCTCCCACTACCTACTCTCTCTCTCCCATCCCCTACTCTCTCTCACACTCTCCTCTCCCATCCCCTACTCTCTCTTTCACACACCCACACACTCCCATCCCCCTGCTCTCTCCCTCTCTCACTCCCTCTCCCACTGCCTATTGTCTCTCTCTCACTCACTCTCTCCCTCTCTACTCTTTCTCCCCCATCCCCTACTCTCTCTCTCCCCTCTCCCATCCCCTACTTTCTCTCTTTGCCACCCCTACTCTTTCTCACACTCTCACACTCTCTCCCATGCCCTACTCTCTCTCACACACTCTCATCCTCGTCTCTCTCTCCCTCTCTCACTCCCTCTCCCACTACCTACTCTCTCTCTCTACCATCCCCTACTCTCAATCTCTCTCCCATCCCATACTCTCAATCTCTCTCCCATCTTGTACTCTCTCTCACACTTCCTCTCTCTCCCATCCCATACTCTCTCTGCCACCCCTACTCTCTCTCACTTCCTCTCTCTCCCATCCCCTTCTCTCTCTCTCTCCCTTCTCCCATCCCCTACTTTCTCTCTTTCTCACATGCACACACACCCATCCCCCCCCCCCCCCCCCCCTCTCTCTCTCACTCTGCCTCTCTTCTTCCCTCTCTATGGACTATTTAGGTCTCAATAGTACATGTGCACTAAAGTGCACACACACTATTAAGACCCAAATTTAAAAAGCTTTAAATAGTTGATTCCTCATGGTTGAGCATCAATAAGATTAGGTTACATGAAATTTTAGGTCTCTATGTTAGCTATGTAACCATATAATTTATTTTTCATTTGAACTATTTCAATCCTTTCATCTATAGTTTCTTTTGAATGTATGTCTATTTTTGTCAAAAACTAACATGTACTAATTGGATTGTAGATTTTAGCTTGTTCATCGAACTTTTCCAACAACTTAGTTTTTTAGAAACTAGGCTCCATTCTACACACTTTAAAAAAAAGAAGTTTTGATTTTAGATTATTTTTCAATCATTTCTAGGGGGAGCGCATAGATATTTCACATTTTTGGGATGTGTCTTGTTAAAAAATTCATTAAAAAAATGCACATTATAAATTACCCAAAAAATCTCGGATAAACTACATAGTGTTAAGTAAATTTTGACTAGAGCTATTAAAGAATTTCAAAAAAGAAGTTAAAATTTTAGGGGGGGGCACATTTTGTACTGTGTTATGTTTTTTTGGAATAAATAGTACCACTTTCTGTGGCCCCCTTTTTTGAGGACCTAAAACTAAACCATTTTGAAAAAAATTAGTAATTTAGAAACTAGATTCAAAGGACTACTACTTTTGTTTTTGTCATATCTTAAACTTTTGAGCGTAACTATCTTCAAATTCTTGTTGAAGTTTAGAAATTGCCAATTTTAGAAAAAAGGTGTCCACTTATACCCCCCTTTTGGCACCACAACTTGGTGCACTTACCCTATTGTTGATTAGTTTGATGACCTCTTGAACTAATCCTCTTTGAGAAGTATTGAAATGGAACTAAAGATGATCTTGTGAATATGGTGATTGAATAACATTGGTGAATGGATTGAGTTAACAAACTTAGACTGTACCTTCAATTATGGATTGAGTATTGAAATGTTTAAAGGATGGTGAACCTATCATGTGTATCTTGAATTCAATGACTTCATGTTATTGCCTCTAAAATAATGTTTCACGTAGTGAAATGTTGCACAGATCAACAAGATTCTAGAAGAAATATGGTTGTTTGAGGGTTACTGTGCATCACTATTGCAAGTCTTAGTTTGGTCACAATACTGCACTTACGATGATCACACAAAATGTCTCACACAAAGAAGAAAATTACAAGGGATGAAAATTTTGCCTCAATGTTTTCCCCTAATTTAGTACATGTGTAGTATACATGATAAAGATTACTGAGATTTAAAAATAAAATTACAACAAAATTTGGAAATAAAATAACCAGAGAGATAATTAAAAGATAACCAATGAACTAAATAAAATGAGGAAAAAAATATGAATAACGTGTCTTCTTAAGTTTTTTTTTGCGTAAAGGGGAACATCAAAATCAATGAGAGGAAAATTTTAGGTAATATTATTGAAAGGAATTTTAGTTGTGAAAAATACTTTCTAATGTAATTCTAGTGTGGGGATAGTGTAAATTTTATTTACAAATCTTGGGTATTATAAAATAAGTAAAAAAATTGTAAGGAAATAACAAACATGTATAAAGATATACCATAATGAACCCATGACATGAGTAAACCATTTTTGAGAGAAAAAAATATCAACACTCAAAAGCATAATACTTTTTATTATAGAAATAATTGTTAACTACATTGCATACACTATTCTCTCCAAGACCACTTGTATAGAGAAATACAACTCAAAAGGTATTTTCTGATGAAGATACAAGATGGGGACAAGAAAAACACTTGGCTTTCATTTAATCCTACTAAAAGCATGCAAGTGGAACTTGTAAATCTTGAAATTTATCGGGCTATTCAAACCTTAATTTAAGCACCCAAAATGTAGTATCATGAGGTAGAAGATGCTCTTAGAAATCTTAGCATTATCATAAATATCATCATGGTTTTAAAAACTTATGATATTATTATAATTTGTTAGTTCTACCTATGAAGTAAAAACTCACAGTTCTACAAAATAGATTTACAGCAACCAAATCTCACCTCTTCACTACAACATTTGTAAGGGTAGAAGTGGGTTTTTTCCACTTGTGAGCATAGTGCATAACTACATGGTCATTTTCCTCATAGTTCATTGGGATATTAATCCATGTGGATCTAGAAAATCCAAAAAAATTATAGTCTCAAAATCTCTCAAATTCAACATCATTATGCAGAGCTTAGAAAGATGAACCCAATGCAACTTGAATAGGTAAAAAAGGAGCTCATATGCAAAAGTTATGCTTAATCAAAGGTCTAGTCAAACTAGTGACCCAGAAGTTGACTGAAAAAAGGTAGAAAATGGAATATCCCAAATCCTTTAAAAAATGATTTCAACTTGTGGTGCTCATCATGCTAATTCTAGAACTATAGTTTATTTCAAAAATAGACTGTATATAAAAGATACGACCAGTCAAAGTTAGGTTGACCAAATTAACCTTGGTTGACTATGATGGCATCATCAAAATACAAATAGTAACAATGATGACATGGCACATATGGTCAATTTTGACAATGGTATAGTGTCACGTGTGAAATCTATATAGTGTCGTGTGTCAAATGTTCATTGCATAGGAAAGTGTCATGACTAGGTGCCACATGGCACATTATGAATTAAGGCCTCCTCACCACACACTCCTTATTTCTCCAACTTACCATTACACCAATTCATGCATTTGAAAGTTATTACCCACTAAATCATATCTTTCTTTAGATGTGGTGGATCCTTAAAATGTGGGACTGACATTTGAACCAACCACCTCACATTGGCTTACAAATCCCACTACTGATAAGCCATTTTAGCTATTCTTTATTTAGCTCATTTATTGGGGAAAAGAGTGAAAGGAGGGGGTTTGGTTTAAAGCATACACCTCAAATATGTTCATTGAATTTTATTAAGTTGATTAGATAAGGATTTAAATAACATTGTGAATAATTTAATGATTATGGGCATGTAAATGTGAATAAGGGAGATTTTCACATATTTTTTACCCAATATAGGAGATATTGGGAATTTTTGGAATTTTTGTGGTTAATCCTATTAAAGTCCATTTAATTTTATATATAGGGGGTGTGTTTGATCATTTGAAGAGGAGGAAACTTGAAAAAAATTTCAAGTAATTATTTTAAAATTTTTAGGAGAATTTTGCGAAGAATTGTAATAGGGATTTATTTCCCTTTGTGAGAGATTTTTTAAGCATGAAATCATTGAGTATTGTCTTCAAGTGCATACAAGAGATTTTGAACATTATTGAAGCTTGGCTATTGTAATAAGGTGTTTTTCCTAGCAACATTAATAAAGTGTTCACTAGGTTGAGAAGCAGGCCTGGAGACATAGTCCTGACAGGGCGAACTTTGTTATCAAAATGTTTGCATATTTTTTTCTCTCTTATTTATTATCTCATTTCTTTTAGTTTTTATTGTTATCTCTTTTATGCAATTAAACACATAATTAACTTAAAGTGTTTAAAGCATAACTCTTGTGATTTTTAACGATTAAAAATACATTGGTGTGGGAGCACCAAGAAGAGCTATTGAAGACATGAAGACAAAAAGAGCTATGAATGGATTTTATAAATCAATAGAGGTCAACCATGATGTCTTAAAGGCTATTATGGTATTTTATTGTAATAAAATAAATAAAATGTCAAAATATCCTTATGGTCCTAAAGGAGCCATAGTACCAATATATGAGATGTAATGGATCTATAGGTAGAAAGGGGTTAGTATATTTTTAATAATAAATAAATAATGTAATTGGATCAATTTTTAGACTTTATTAATAGTTTTTAGTCAATTTTTCAAGGCTTTAAATTTGGAAAATGAAAATGTAGCGGTTAGTTAGTTTTAGGAGGGAAACTTAGATTTTGAGTTGTTTAGGACTTTAATCCCATCAAAACCAATGCAAATCAGTTTGGGAAGTTGGAAAATTATTATTTTTTAAATCCTTGGCACATCATTTTGAGGCATGAGATGGTATTGTATGGAATTGTACACAATGCTACAATAATTTCAATAATAAAAAGCTTAGTTTCTTGCAATTTCCTTGAGATTTTTGAATGATTCTTTTATAGTTTTGGTTATTCAATAATTTTTATGAAGTAGAAACTTATAAATACATTTTTTATGATCTGATAAAGGATTTTGAAGGTTTGAACAATCTTATTTTTCATTTTATTGCAGACTAGTGCAAAACATGGCTCTTAATTTTATTGATTTGAGGGTTTTTGGAGAATGGGGATCCATTACGTGAATTTTTAGTTTTTTAAAATCATGTTATATATCTTATTTAACATATTTTTTATTTTAATAACACTTTAACTTGCAAGAGAAGTGGTTTGGAGGGTATACACCATGAGGTTGAAGAAGAAAGGTGCATGGAAATGGAGGCTAGGGTATAGAAGAAAGATATATACCTTAATGAGATGTTTATTTTATACCAAATAGTCTTAGGAAATGTCCTAGAGATGGTTTTGGATCATTTATTTTTTCTTAGAAGTGTTGGGAAGTTGAATTACCAAGAGGCCCTAGATTTAAGCCTATTTTGGTGAGGGTTTTATATGTTTCATATTAAATGAATTTTTGGGTTAAAATGGGTCATTAAATCCTTTTATTTTGACCAAAATACAACTTTATGTAAATTTTAAGACTTTGGTAACATTTTTTTCTATATATAATTTTCAGAAAATTTTCATGCATTTGATAGAGAACAACTATATATAATTTTTACATATGTTATAGAACTTCCAAAAGAGTATTATAATATGTCGAAAAAAATTCAAGGTTATTTTAAATTTTTTGGAGATAATGACAATAAACAGTCCCATTGGGGCTAGTAGGCCTATTTGAGGGGTAAAGTTCGGTTTTCATATTTGTAGAGTGTTTGGGGTTCTTAAATATTTTGTTTCATATCATATTATGTTTCAATAAGTGATTGGAGGCCTTAGAATCATTGGGATAAAGTGGGTTTGATTTTTTACCCTTTGGAGCTATAAGGTGCCTTTGGAACACTTAGTGAATACAAGGAGTTTTAAGCCATTTTGTAAACACGCCTTTAAAATCCTTATTGACCCCAATACCTCTACATTAAGTGGTATTAGAGCATCACAAGTAGATTCTTTGAGAGGGAGAAGACACAAGTTTTTAATATGGCACAAGAGAACCAAATGGCAAGGGAGTTAGAAGAGTTGAAATGACAGTTGAACAAAAGGAAAGGGAAAAGAGGGAGTTGGAAGCCACTAGGGAAAGGTAAGAAAGAAAAATGAGGAGGGACAGAATTTAGTTATTTGAGAGGATACAATCTTTGGATAAAGAGAGAAGACAACCTAGAAAAGGAGATGTTCTTGAAGATAATCATTATAGAGAAGAAGGTAATTTTGAAGGACAATTACATGGAGGGTATATATATAAAGAAGACCCTAAAGAAAGAAGATTTATTAGATTGATCAAAGTAGTACACAGTACTAGAGGACAATGTGTCAAGGAAAGATGGAAAGTAAAGAAGTGCTTGGATGGATAGAAGCACTCAAGAATTGCTTTGATCTAGAGGACATAGATGAAGAGAAGAAGGTGAAGATAGCAAAGGAAAAGTAAGGGGGAACATCCCTTACATGGTGGACCAACATTCAAAATGAGATAGTGGAAAGATGCTCGAACAAGATCTCAAATTGGGAAAGAATGAAGACCATAGTTAAGAATAAATTCTTACCATCATATTTGAAAATCCAAATAAAGATGAGGAGGAACAACTTAAAGCAAAGAGACATGGATGTTATGATATATAGAAATAAATTTCATACTATAAGCATCAGAGGGGGAGTAGAAGATGAAGATGAGAATGTTTCAAGGTACATGAATGGATTAAGCTACAACATTAAAGATGATGTAAAGTTAAAGATGCCAAGAACTCTTGGATAATGTTTTCAACTTGTTGTTAAAGAAGAGGAAAAGTTGAAAAGGAAAAATGAAAGGCAAGGTAGCAATAGTAGAGGAGGTGGATCAATGAGAGGTAGAGATGGATGAATAAAATTTCATTTTTAGAGTAGCAATGATAAGGATAAAGGAAAAGACTTCACATCAGACCAAAGAGGAGTCCATAGAGGTGCAAGATTCAGAGGAGGAAGATGAAGTAACGTGTTTACAGGATGGTGCTTTCATTGTCATGAAGTAGTGAATCGGTCTTTCAGGTGTCTTAAATGGAATAGATTAGATCAAGGCAAAGATAAGAGAGTTAATTTGATTTAAGAAAAGGAAAAGAAAGAAGAGCTAAGCACACTTACAATAGAATCTAAGACTAATGGAGAATACCTCATGATTATGGTAGGTAACTTGCAAACAACACATGTATCTATTTTTAGAATTAATTGTTTAATCCATGGAAAGTTGTGTAAATTGAGCATAAATTTATGTGCTCATGATAATCTATTTTTAGTTGATATGGTATCTAAGTTAGGTGTCAATACATTTGATCATCCTAGTCCTTGCAATGTCACTCGGTAAGCAAAGAGCAACAAGTACTGATTAGTAAGAGGGAATTTGTTAATTTTTTAGTAGGACCACAATATGACAAAGTTCTATGTGATGTAATTCCAATAACTTGTTGGTACATAATATTGGGTAGTCCATGGAAACATCAAAGAAGAACCATTCACAATGGGTACACAAATAAATATATATTGCATAAAGTTGGTCAAAAATATGAATTAAGCCCTTTGCCTTGTGGGAATGGAAAGGGTAATATAGTTATTTTTTTTGGTGAGAAAGTATGGAAGAATGTGCAAGGTTTGGATCAATATGATATTGGTTGGAAGGAGAATAATAAGTTACAACAAAATAAGAAGGAATGCAGTCCTAAAAATTAGAATTTTTGGGATTTGGTTAGCATAAGATTTGGTAGAATTAAATATCCTATTGTTGTTAGGAATAAAGGAGAAGGTCCTATGTTGTTCCAAGCACAAAGTTATCAGAAATCTAATTTCAAAGACCAAGTACAAGAAACAATTCAAAGGAGACAACCATGTCCTAGGGGAGGACAAACTAATTCATGTTATGTTTCTAGCATTTTGTGTAATGAGAATTTAGGTTGGCACAAGAGTAAAAAGATAACTTTAGGAGACTATATAGATAATTATTTGAAGATACAATCATGCAAGATTAAGAACAAAAGTGATGGAGAAAAGTTCGACAATTCTTGGGGAAAGAATCTTTTCATTCTTGGGGAATATGGTGCAGGAGCACCTAGAAGAGCTATTGAAGACATGAATACAACAAGGGATATGAATGGATTTGGTAAATCAATAAAATTAAACTATGATGTATTAAATCCAATTATCTAATTTGATTTTAGTAAAACAAATATAAGGTCAAAATATCCTTATGGTCTTAAAGGAGACATAGGACCAATATATGAGATGTATTTGGATCAATTTTTGGACTTTAATAATATTTTTTATTCCATTTGTAAACTTAGATTTTGAAATTGAAAATGTAATAGTTACTTGGTTTTAGGAAGGAAACCTAGATTTTGATTTGTTTAGGAGTTTAATCCCATAAAAACCAATGGGAATTAGTTTGGTAAGTTGGTAAATTAGTTTTAGAAAAACTTGGCACATGATTTTGAGGTATGAGATGGTATTGTATGGAATTATGTAGACAACTATAGTAATTTCAATTAAAAATCTTAGTTTCTTGCAATTTCCTTGAGATTTTTGAATGATTCTTGCATAGTTTTAGTTATTAAATCATTTTTTATGAAGTAGAATTTTTTTTTTTAAAATGATTTGATAAAGTATTTTGAGGGTTTTAAAAATCTATTTTTTCATTTTATATCTGACTAGTGCGAAATAGGGCTCTTAATTTTATTGTTTTGAGGTTTTTTGGAGAATGGCGATCCATCCCATTAATGTTTAGTTGTTTTTTTATCATGGTATGGATCCAATGTAATATATATTTTATGTTACTAACACTTTGACTTTTAGGATAAGTGGTTTGGAGGGTGTACACTATGAGGTTAAAGCAGAAAAGTGCATAGAAATGGAGGCTAGGATATCGCAGCAAGAGATCTAGCTTAAGGGGGTAGTTATTTTATGCCAAATCAAGTTAGAAATTGTCCTAGAGTGTCAGAAGTCTTAATGGTAAAGTAAGATACTAGTGGGGGGAGGGTGAATCAAGATTTGCAAAACTTTTCCCTCCTTTAAACATAACAACTACATTTACCATTTACCCATTTCATATCTAGATCATATACCATATAATTATAAACTTGAAATGTTGAAATAGATCTAACTATGCATCACATACATTAACATGTGAAGGGTCTACCCTATTAGGAGCTTACAAGACTATTAGGTCTACTTTGATTAAAGTATTTAAACTTACAACTAAGTAAGAACTCTGTTAGGAGATTTGGCTAGGTCTTCTAGAATCGCTCTATTAAGAGATTTACATTGATCCACTTGTTAGAATGTTCAATACCTGATCCTTCGGTTAAAAATTTATGCCAAATTATATATCTTCTCTTTCCTTGATTGATTTGATATCCTTGTTTAAGATACTATGTTCTTCCATTTATGATAGGTTTCTCTGTCTGATATCTACTTTTTATCATCAAACATAGCCTTTCTTCACTCTCTCCTTGACCTTCATGCACATACACGATCCACACTAATTCAAGGATTGAACCCTTCTTAAATAAACAACTGGAGAAGCTTATAGATTATGATCAATGATCCATAGTTCTCCCTTTTTTGTCTTAGACCTTCTAATTTTCTTATTGGATACTCTGCCTTCCTAAAGATTGATGTCCTCTAAAAAATTCATAAATACATCCTTAGTTGTCTCCACAATCCAAAAATATTGCATAAAATTTGGCCAAAAATGATTTACATAAGTGTGTGTGCCATTACAAACACATATGTCAAAATTGGTTTACTTAGCACGTGAGTATCCAGACCCTCAGTCATAACTATTATTCATGTTGTCACTTAGCTCTTGTATGCTCAGCGATAACTGACTCACTTGACATACACTATACTTTCTTTTCTTGGCATTCTCTATCTTTACTCGACCGATACTATGATTTGGTCCATATTGGGGTGCTCAGAAACCTTAGACTTACTTGTCTTATACTGAGATATAAACAAGTCCATAAATACTCAACCCTCATTGGGTTGCTTGGTAGCAGTGATGATCGACCAAATCTGCCTAGAAAATGACTAAGCGTTGGACACTAATAGGTGACATGGATTAGAGATCAACAATATCCCCCTTTGACAATAGTGGAAAAAACACTTTTTCATGACTTATCATTCCATTCAAATTTACAAAATAGCACTCCTCTTAGACTGTGACTCAATCAAAAGACTTCACTATATGCATTGTATGTACATGTCTCTCCAAAAAAGAATATTCATACCTTTGATCTTTCCTTTTCATAGCTTAGATTCCCCCCTTGTAGTGTGTGACATGATTATTATTCCCCCCTTATTTTTTGATACTTATGGCTTTGGGGTTGTAGGGGTCAAATGGTACTTATCCAAAAATGATTTGTGATTATGTAAAATTACCCCTAATCCATGAACCCAATTGAATCTGATAGATTCCATAACCTGAATGTTGATTTGTAGCTGAGTTTCTAGATCCACTAGACCATTTTCAATAGAGAGATGCATATATCTCTTAACTAAATCTTTTACAGCTAACAATTCCTTCTTCATTCCCTACAAATGAAGTAGCCATGTAATTTGAATAGAGATCAATTTAGTTCTAATGTTGTTTTCTTTAGCCATGAGCTCGGCTAGCCTTCCTTGTGCAAAAGTCAATTTATTGAATTGAATAGAGCTTGAACTTGTGCCCATGCTCAAAGAAATTTTGCATGCTTCAAATTTGTTTGAAGTCTATCAATAGATTGTTGGTTCTCCAAGGTGAAGAAATCAACATCACAAAGCTTTTTATAGAAAGAACATATATTCTTCAGAACTCCTAAAATATTTACAAGATTTGAAAGTTCAATTTCTTTGATTGTAGTTTTTTTTGGAACTTTCTCCAAAATTTTCTTCTCAAACTTCTTCTTGGACCATTTCATCAATTTCTCATTGGTCTCAATATCATCATTATTGACCTTACCAACAATGTGAACTAATTATTCTAAAATAGGTGTCTGCTCATTTACATTATGAATCTCAAATGCATCTACAAAAATGTCCTTTATGTCTTGCAATACCTATTTTTGCTTTACTCTCTACGTAATTGTTCTTGCTTGGTCTTTTTTCTCAGCGACTCTTGCAAAATTTGCATTTGTTCCAATGTCATTGTATCAAGGTCATACTTAAGAAAAGTAATGAAACCATCTAAATTCATTGGATTTTTAGGTGACTCTACCTTCTTCTCTATGATATGTGACCTAGGTGTGCTGACACTCAGTAGTGTGATCTACAATTATGGTCCTTCAGCACTCAGTCTTTGTGTTTGTTGTCATGTTGAAGTACACTCCTTCTAAGTGGGTATGACTTATAGAAAAGGTGTAGAAGTTGATACTTTGGTATAGATAGGAACAACACTTGACAACTCTATTAAGGCTAGGATTTCCTCTTTCTTCTTTGGCTTCTTAGTCTCCTCAAGATTTCTGCTTAGCCTCCTTTATTCCCTCAATATGAGGTCCTAAGGTATTATGTGCATACTGGTCTTCTTTTCTTTTTTTTCTCCTTCATCATTGTAGATGATAAGATTGGTCATAGGTGATGGATATTTAATCACAATTATAGTTGTACCCTTCTCCTTGGCACTTACATATTGTTGCCCCTTATCATCCATTGTAATTGAAGTGATCTGAAAATTATTAGTTTGAGTTCTCATAGTTGGTGCACTATCAATCCTTGGGTGACCCTGAATTTGTAGTAACACTCGATTGGTGCATGGAAGAGGAGTGTCTGAGGTTGTTAATGTTACATTTTTTAATTCTTCCTCAGTCAAATTTTTTTGATTTTGTGGTATTTGATCAAAGAATATCTTCTATGGTGACAACATCTTGTTGTTCACTCTCTTCTTTCTTTCTTCTTATTTGTTCTTCCATATTGTCTAGTTCATCATAATCTTCTTGATTATCTAATTCTATTGCATCTTTCCCTTCTTCTTCTTTCTCTTTTGTTGTTGTTGGAAGTAATAGTCCAAATGCATTTTTTCCATATCAAAACACTTTCTTGTACAATATCTTCTACTTTATTCTTCAAATTCTATAGGTCCTTATTTTTGGTACAAATTTCTTTGCAAAATCTCTTAGGGAAATAAAAAAAATGATTCTTCCCTAAGTCTGCCATGGTTTGGACTAAAATAGCCTCTCTTATTTTCCTCTCTATGGATAATTCCCACTTCCATTTGGCATCCAATTTATTGTATAAATCCTCTAGAATGTCTTTTCCTAACTCTATAGACAAGTGCTTATATTTTTTTCATCATGTCTAATATTACTTTATCAAATTTCTCTTGATTTTCCTTGTCTAAAGAATAATAATGAATATGTTTGAAGCCTAAAAGTCTTGCTAAATTTGTAATATTCTCATATACCTGATCAATATTCATAGGAGGTCATCTATGAACAATTTGAAGTTTTCACAAATTGTCAAACTCAGTTTTCTCTCCTTTATCTTCTTCATCATCAGGCATGATAACTAACTTCCTTCACAACTTCTTCTTTGGACTCTCCTCGGTCCCTTTTGCAACTTGCTTCCTTTTGGATGTACTTTTTCCCTTTCTTTGTGTAGTTTCCTTTTTTTTTTTTTTTCCTTTTCTTAGTTTTAGCAGTTGTAGGTAGTGTTTCTTTGGATCCTTGTCTTGTTACTATCCTTCTTTTAGATTCAAAAGTGAGAGGGATAAAAGTCTTCTTGACATTCTTCTTCAAGTCCCTCTTTACCTTGGGATCCACTATCACAATATTCTTTTGTTTTGGAGACTTGGCTTGGAAACCACTAGTACTTTTCCTTTTGATTCTTCCTCTTCTTCTACTTTTTCTTCATCTTCTCCCTTGCTTTTAGTTATCTATGGGGTCCTTAACCAATTTTTACCTTAAGATCAGCAATCATCTTCTTTCTTTTTTTATCCATCTTGTTCACTTTAGTCTACATCATCATTTCTATCTTGGCTAACTTGATAAACATGGTGTAACAACTACAGTGATCTCATCTACATTCACCTCATATTGCATTGGCCTTAGCTAGGCAACCCTCAATACTACAACTTATGCATATGTATAGTTAGTGTCCAACATGAAACAAATTTCTTCATAATAGTGGTCAACAACTGACTGTGGAATCCTCAATCTATTCTTCATCTTTCCTTTAAATTCCTTAAAATAAATATCTATACTAGTTTCTAAATTTTCACTCAATTGTTCAATAAAAATATTTATTTTCTTTGTCACGGATATGGTCTTATCCTACACTATATTTCCAATGGTTGGAAATGAATTTTGCATGTACAAAATATACAAATCAATAGTGACTAAAACTTACATGATGTATTTTGTTCTTTTCTAATCACTCCAAGATTCTTAGCTAGTTGTGTTAATTGTATCTCAACAAGAGCATAGCTATGGTCTTTTTTCACAATCTTGTAACCTAAGTCCATTGTTATGCATAGAACACTATTTAGTCAACTTGACTAATAGATCTTGTGTGTAATTTCATGTATAGTGAATTCAATACCAGGATCTTTAATACCATCTATTAACATTTTTGGTTTTTCCACTTGGCCTTTATTTGATCTTCAATAATGTTTCTCGCTACACATCTCATTGTCTTCACTCAATCTAGGGTTCAATACCCTCTCACTTAATGGATTATTTCCTTGTTGATCTTTATTGGTCCACTTTATAGCCACAATTTCATGTCATGCACTCTTCTTTAAAATATCTTGATCCATTTCACTTTAAAAACCTTCAGAAAGGCTAGGCCATGAGTAAACCCTTTCTTTACAATGACATTGTTTTCATCTCTTAGAACTTTTTTTACACACAATTTTTCATAAGAATTTCTCAGTTCATAATATCTAATTTCTCCTACATTTCACATGTAACATGAGTAAACTTCATGTACCATAATGACTCTGGAAGGAACCGGTGACAAAGTGCATGATGCATCTCCAATCATCACAATGTCAAGGTAGGCCTTAAATTTTGGTCAGGGGCATTGATCATTCCTCACTATCTATGCATTGTTTTCCTTCAGCATTTTCTTGTCAATGCTAGATGCCAATGATGTCATATTTGAAATAGGGTTTAAAACAACTTCAAAAACTTCACAAGAACCACTGAACTCAGTTCTAACATTTTACTTACTCCACTCTATAATTTATCAATAGAATATTGTAGATTCGCAAAAACTTTCACTCGAATCACTCTTTGATCACCTTTGAATCACTTTGTAGGTTCAAAATCACCCGGTAAATGAAAATGATCTTCAAAATTTTGATATAAACCTTCAATCTATCAAATTGGGTCTTTAATAAATGATTTGTACTGTGTTAGGTGCATTGCAACTATCTCAACCTTCACATATAGTTTTGTTCACATAATTTTCTTTCCATCGCTTAGTCTTCATTCCCATTTACATACTTAACTTAGTTAACATACTAACTTAGTTCTGTAAAGGAGCTCGATTCATATAGCAATACT
Source organism: Cupressus sempervirens (assembly GCA_028749045.1). NCBI lineage: Eukaryota > Viridiplantae > Streptophyta > Pinopsida > Cupressales > Cupressaceae > Cupressus > Cupressus sempervirens. The sequence continues at coordinate 126,916,622 of CM053784.1, forward strand.
TTGTTTCTATAGACACTAATACTGATACTTGACATCTATGATGCATATGATTTATTTTGCTCAATTATTTCCTCATATATGTCCAAGTGCATCTTGAATCATGCAAATATGGACTTTTGACAACTCTTATGTTAGGAAGTGGTATGTAATTTATCATTTAAGTGTACAATTCCTTACATACTTTATTTTCTTAGTTAGAAGTGGTGTGATCACTTGTTCCACTACTTCTAGCTTCTACCTTCTTTCTCCAAGTTTGATTCAACACATTCCTTTATTTTTCTACATCAACTTTTTCTTTTCCTTTGATGTGTTCATTGTTGGTGTTGGTGCTCGAGTCTTACAGTTCTTGCTTACATGTCTAATCTTGTGACAATTAAAGCAAAATAAATTTCCATTTAACCAACTCTTATAATTGCCTATGAAATGTGTCCTAATGCAATTTTCTGCAATCTGACCATATTCTCCACAATAATGACAACTATACCATGTTTTATAATCCTAGTTATGAGAATTACCTTGTTTAGGTGCATGCCCTTATTTCTTAAATTTCCACTTAGATTTTGTCTTGGATCTTCATTCTTGAGATTTTTGTCCATACTTCTAATAGTTGTAGCAATGTCCTTCAAATATAGGTGTAATAGGTGTATTTCTTTCCTTTGACTTGCATTCATGTTCTCGGTGTCCTTGTTTCTTGTAGTTAAAACAATGTCCATTAAATTTTGGTTTAGAATTTTACCAATCTTACTTCTACAAATATTTTTTGTGTGTCCCAGTTTACCACAATGATAACATGTAGCTTTTCCTTTTGAGTTTGAATTTCTTTGCTTTCCATTCTTGGACAATTCTCCCTCTACATTGGATAAATAGTTTTTGGTATATCCTAGTCTAGAGGTGTCAGTAGTTGTTCTTGGTGATCTCATCAATTCTTCAAAGTATCTTATAGCTTCATTAGGTTTGTTCATCCTTTCTATTAGTTCCTTTTCACATCTTAACTCATTCCTCAGTTGATCACTTTGTGATCTCATATTTGTAATCACTGTGTCATTTATGCTCATATTTGTACTCCTTAAAACATAACAAGTGCATTCACCATTTACCCATATCATATCTAGATCATATACTATATAACTATAAACTTGGAATGTTTAAATAGATCTAACTGTGCATCACATCTATCAAAATGTAAATAAATGTAAACACATTACACAAAATATTTGGTTATCGAGAAACTCTCCAAAGTGAAGTTAAAACTAGGGTGGGAATGACACACACAAATTTTCACTACTGTAGCAATAAAGTGTTCATGTTAAGGCTATAATGTTTGATCACTTCTGGTGATCTACCATGTGAAAGATCTTCCCTATTAGGAGCTTACAAGACTTATTCATTCTACCTTGATTAAGGGGTTTAAACTTACAAATAAGTAAACACTCTATTAGGAGATTTGAATAGGTCTATTAAAATCACTCTGTTAAGATATTTACCTTGATCCACTTGTTAGAATGCCTTGGTACTGATCCTTCAGTTAGCACTTGATGCTAATCATAGATTCTCTCTTTCTTTGATTGATTTTATCTCCTTGACTGATATACTTTGTTTTACCCTTCACTGCTAGGTTACTCTATTTAATCTCTACTTCTGATCGTCAAACATAGCCTTTCTTCACTCTCTCCTCGACCTTCTCATACACACATGATCCATACTTATTTAGGGCTTGAACCCTTCTTAAATAGACAACTATAAAATTTTCTAGCTCGTGATCAATGATCCATAATTCTCCCTTTTTCTAGTTAGACCTTCTAATTTTCTAATTGGTTACTCTGCCTTCCTAGGGATTGATGTCCTCTGACAAAATGTGTAAATACCTCCTTAGTTGTCTCCACAATCCAAAATCTCACATAGAATTGAGATAAAAATGGTTTACATAAATCTTTGTCTCATTACAAAAACATATGTCAAAATTGGTTTACTTAGCACTTGAATATCTCGATGCTCGATCATAACTAATATTCATGTTGCCTCTCAGCTTCTATATGCTTGATGATAACTTACTCACTCAGTATATACTATATTTATTTTTCTCAGCATTCTCTATATTTACTCATCATATTCTATGACTCAATCCATACTATGGTGCTCGACAACCTTATACTTTCTTAACTTATACTAAGATATAAACAAGTTCATAAGTACTCAACCTTCACTAGGTGGCCAGTCATAATGATGACCAACCAACTCTTCCTAGAAAATGACTAAGTTTTGGACACTAATAGGCAGCATAGCTTAGATATCAACACTAGAGATGGTTTTGGATGACTTTTTTTTTTTAATACAATTGATGAATTCTTTATTATCTTTGATGTTACACAAAATGTCATATCATTTCTAGTCAATGTATGCCAAGCTCACTCAAGCATTGAAGACAGTTTTCTATATCTGCAGAGCATTCTAGAGTTTTCCTAGTTCAGAAGATAGTATCTACTGAGTTCACTCAGTCGCCAAAGGAAAGTTTGTGAAAATTGAGTGTTAACTGAGCTCACTTTGTTAACAAAGGAAATCTTGGATGGAACCACTGTTAACCAAGCTTACTCGGTTACCAAAGGAACTTTGCAAGTATGCAGTGTTGACCGAGTGCACTTGTTTAAAGTAGGAAAATTATTTTTGAGTTAGTGTCTCCTGAGAAGGATAAGCTAATGAAGGATTTTCTTGTTTTGGCATATTAAGTTCAACTGAATTGTTTGTTGCTTCTAGCTGACTGAGGAGATGAATATTAATTATTCTAAGTTATATTCTAGTCAACTTAACAATATGAAAGATATAAATATAAGGTCAAGTTGATATTTAGAAAGATTTAATGCATGGAAGATAATTGAAGATTTAATGATGCTAAGAGGAAACAAATTAGAAGGATAAGTAGAATATCCTTGTGAAGCTAAAAAGATACATTTGATCAAGAAGGATCAAGTATACAAGACATAATTGAGATTTGTAATCAACAATTCTATTGCACCTAAAATCAAGTCATCTCATTGTTACTCTCTAACCATTGTAGTAGTGATCTAAATCTCTTAACAGAGTTGACTTAACAATTATTTGTAAATCCTCTAACAAGGTGACATTTCTATTGAATTATCCAAAGACCTCTAACAAGGCCACTCCTAATAGGGTGATTAAATCCTCCAATAGGGTCACGCCTAATAGTGTGTTTTGTAACCTTTGACAAGGTTAGCTCCTAACAGGGATCACTTCAAAAGAGTGAAAATTAGTAACTAGTTGCAATTGGTGGTTTTTCTCAAATTGGGTTTCGACATTAAATCTTGGTGTCAAATGTGCTCATGCTATTTCTCATATGTTTTTGCAACTCAGTTAAAGTAATAGTAATCACAAATAACATCTTAAATATTTTCATGTTAAGCATTTACTGAGGTATTTTAGTGTTTACCGAGCTATAGCATTCTTCTGTGCATTTACTGAGCATCAGTAGAATTAAGTTTTATATTGACATCTAAGGAATATGGGACTTATTTCTTTAGTAACTGATTCACCCCATATTAGTATATAATTTAAATAATAAATAAATGTTTTATAAAAAGTAATATTAATAATGATATTAAAATAATAATATTTTTATAAAATAATATTACATTCTAATTACATAATAATATCATATTATGTTATAATAATAATAATCTAATATAATATAGCAATGTACTATATTAATAAAGTATTATAATCTAATAATATAGTTGATATATTATTAAATTAATATATATTATAATACAAGTATTTTATGATATTAATATAAATATTAAATTTAATATAAATAAATAATTATTTTATTTTATTATTATAATATAATTATTATATTGAAAAGTCACAACTCTTCAAATTAAAAATATATATATTGAATGAAAGTTTTGGGTAAAGGATCATCAGGAAAAATATGGTAAAAAGGATACAAATAAAAGTAAAGGTCGTAAATAAATGAATGACCCCCAAAAAGGGTTCATTACAAATAGTATCAGAGCTAGCATCCTGCCAACCTGTAAATCATTTATTAGGAGACTTCCATTTCATATTCAATATTACGTTTTGGCAAGAAATAACTGTGAGAAATGGTGGGATCTGATTAAGGAAGAACACTACATCAGAAAGGATGTTGATAATGAGGTTGACAGCCCTACACAAAGACAACAAGGAGATATAAAAAAAGATATGAAGAAGGTACATAGGGGGACATTGGGAAAATTGCCATGTGGATGCACAACCAAGTAAAAGCAAAAGTTTCAAACAAGATCATAGGTGGACAACAAATTAGTCTTGACTGCCCAACATGGACCCAGCTATGCACAAATCTACATAGTCTTGAAAGCATATAGAAAACTAGCCACATCATTGTGAAACACAGTTTACAAAGAAGATGGAGGAATACATGCATTGAAAGGACTCAAAACCAAGGAAGAAATACCAAAATAGAGCTCACACCCATTCATCACTAACCAATGATAATTCAGAGCAATAGATTGATGAGAGTTTGAGAAATTCGATGGTGTACAGAATTGGTGAATACAGCCAACATAAATACTGCCTGAGCTAGAAACCAATAGAATTAAAAGAGGATTCGAGGAGGCCCACATCACCTAAGGCTAAGGAGAGTATGTAGAAGCATTGACAAACAAGTTGGTAAAGGTGCTAAGTGGCTTACATCATTCCCACTTTGAAGGGTAGACCCCTGATCAAAGGTAATGCATAAATGATATAAATTATAGATTACATACCATGATTAGTAATTAAGATATAAATTATTAATTAGATATCTTTAATATTGAGAATTTAAGATGCAAATATTACGAAAGGTTAATATTTATATATCATCAAAAGTAATGAAAGAAAGAATGAATATAATATCATGATCCAAGCCTAACTTGGTGGAGAACAATCCTAGTCTATTTGGTGTAGGGAATTCATTACAAATGTCTTAATTTGATCTGGGTATAACCTGGTGGAGGGAATGATAGAGAAACAAAGAGAAGAAATAAATAAAATATACTTCATACCAACCTGTTGAATGACTTGCCATCTTTACTATTATTAAATTTGTCAATTAATTTGAACATTTTCTTAGCCATAAGAGGTGGTAAGAAGTTTTTCCCTTTAAAATTTTGCAGTATTCTAGAACTAGCATTGTAATACACTTGTCTCAATATCAATTGTATCTTGAGAACTATATATGTCATTTAATAGAAAAGAAATTGGGACTTATGTTTTCAAATTCTTTAGGAACATATTCTAATTATAGTACATAAGGGTCTATTTCTCATCCACATTATGATATCTTAAGGTAGGGAGTTTGTGGAGGGAGAGGCAGAGTAATTTCGGGCACATGACGGATATCCTCTAGGGAACCGCTTGTAGTCCGTTTCACGCACCCTTTGGCACTGTAAGTCTTCCATCTTATGATGATCATAATAAGGAGAGAGAAATTTTCCTTCCAAATGATTATGTAAATGAGAAAATAGATCATCACAAGACTCATCTTTCTTTGGAGCTATTATATGCTAATAATTATTTGTGTTTATAGGATCCATGATCAAAAGGCATACTAGGAAAGTGTATTTTATAAATCATTCCCTTTACTCTACTTCATTGTGAAAATTAAATTATAGAGAACCAACAAAGATTGTATGATGTGTCTGCATTGTGTATGCTTTGTGCCTTCATGCATCATCTGTCTTCATCATGTATGCTTGTGTTTTCATGCATTCATGTGTCTAATCCATGCTTGCTTCGTGTATTTATGCATCAATATTTATATTCAATATATGCTTGTATTTCCTTACATCATAAGGATATTAACATTACATGTAGATAGTCTTATAAGTCATCTTTGCTTGAGGACAAGCAAATTTGAGAGGGGAGGACTGTGATGTCCCCATATTAGTATATAATTTATATAATAAATAAATGTTGTGTATAAAGTAATAGTAATAATGATATTAAAATAATAATATTTTTATAAAATAATATTACATTCGAATTATATAATAATATCATATCGTGTTATAATAATAATAATCTAATATAATATAGCAATGTACTATATTAATAAAGTATTATAATCTAATAATATAGTTTCTATATTATTAAATTAATATATATTATAATATAAATAAATATTTATATTATTATATTATTAAAATATAATTATCATATTGAAAATTCACAACTCTTCAAATATATATATATATATATATATATATATATATATATATATATATATATATTGAATGAAAGTTTTGGGTAAAGGATCTTCAGGAAAAATATGGAAAAAAGGATACAAATAAAATTAAAGGTCATAAATAAACAAATGACCCCCAAAAAGGGTGCATTACACATAGATAACATCTTAAATATTTTCATGTTAAGCAGTTATTGAGCTATTTTAGTGTTTACCGAGCTACAACATTGTTTTGTGTATTTATTGAGCATCAGTAGAATTAAGTTTTGTATTGGCATCTAAGAAATCTAAGATTTATTTCTGTAGTAACGGATTCACCCCTCCCCTCTTAGTTACTCCTCTTATATTTCCAAAAATTGGTATCAGAGCTTTTGGTGCTTATAGAGAAGGTTTCAAGGACCTAAGCTAAAGATTGGGATGTCTAATAGAAGAGAGATTCCCAAGTTGAATCGAGACAACTTTGTAGCATGGCAAGGACTGATGAGGTTACGTTAGGCAACTATTAGTGATTCAGGTTGTAAGTATCTTGATACTAAATACAAGACTCCTACTAGAACATTATCAATTGAAGATATTTCTGAAAAGAAAAATCATATCATGATGATTGACATTGCATCTACCCTTAATTATGCTAAATTTCATGAAGTAAAAGACTGTACTACAGCTCATAAAATGTGATCAAATTGAAAGACATCTATGGAGGAGATAACAATGTAAGAAGAGCTAAAGCTAAAAGTATCAGAGGAAAATTTGATTAGATGAAAATGAGAGAAGATGAAAAATTGCAAAATATGTGGAAATAATCAAAGCAAGTGTGAGCACAATCAAAGCATATGGAGGAGACATTGATGATAAAATAGTTGTAAGCAAGGTACTTAGAACCCTTCTTCCTATTTATACAATTAGAGTATCTACTATTCAAGAAATGAGATATGACCCAAATAGCAATATAATTTTGGACACTCTAGTTGGAAGATTGAAAAATTTTGAGTTGGATAACTGTGATAACTATATTCCTAGTTCCAAAGGTATTGAGTCTGCATTTGAAGTCAAATTCTCACTCAAGAAAAGGAGTACGAAATCAAAAGACCATCAATCAGGAAGTGAAGAGGAAGAAGAAAGTTCTAATAGTGATCTTGAAGTTGTTGAAGCCCTACTTGCCAAGAAATATTCCAAAGGCAAAGGAAAGTACAAGGGTAAGATTCCTCTAATCAGATTTTCTTGCGAAGAAGTTGGTCACATTGCTGCTAAGTGCCCAAATGGATAAAATGAGGATGAAATGAAAAACAATAAGTACAAAGGCAAGAAAGAATTCAAAAATGAAAAGGACTACGAGGAAAAAGGTAAGAAAACTTGTTTTATGGCTAAAGATTATGATAACAGTAAAGATGAAATGGTATATATTGTTGTAAAAGATGAATATGATGATGAAGGAGATAAGATGGCACTTATCTCTCACATCAAAAAGAATGATACATGGATTATTGATAGTGGCTACTCACATCATATGAATGGAGACAAAACAAAGTTTGAGCACATGGAATATTATGATGGTGGTAGTGTGAGATTTGGAAACAATGAACCTTGTTACATAAAAGAAAAAGGATGTATCTCATTAACCAATGAACTTAAATGTGACAATGCTTATTGGGTTTAAAGACTAAAGCACACTCTACTAAGTGTGGCATAATTGAATAATATTGGATTCAAGGTAGAATTTATGAATGGGAAGGCCAAACTATTGGATGGAAAAGGAAATCTAGTTAGATCTGGTAAACAAACAAAAGGTAACCTATTCTATCTTGATCTCAGTGAAAGTTCATGTTTTATTGTTCAAGTAGAAGAAATATGGTTATGGCACAAATATTATGTCACGTGAACTTTGATAACCTAGTTAAGATAAGAAAACACAAAAGAGTAAGAGGTATTCCTAGCTTGAGGTAACCTGATATGGGTCTATGCAAAAATTGTCAAATTGGTAAGAAGAGAAAGACTAGTTTCAAAAGCAAGAACTATCATTCTGAAGAAGTATTAGATCTTGTGCATACAGACTTATGTGGACCTATTGGAATAGAGAGTTACAGTGGAGATAATTTTTTCATTCTTTTTGTTGATGACTATTCTAGAATGATGACTATAATGTATCTAAAATAAAAATCTAAAGCTTTTCAAAAATTCAAGTGGTGTTTGGCAAGAGTAGAAAAAGAAACTAGAAAGAAGTTGAAATGTTTAAGATCAAACAAAGATGGTGAACTCATCTCTAATGAATTCAATGAATTATGCATTAAAAATGGAATTAAAAGAAAAGTATCAACCCCTAGTACACCTTAGCAGAATGACATAGCTAAAAGAAGGAACAGATCCATTGTAGATTGTGCAAGAACATTGATGATAGAAAAGAATGTTGAAATCAAATATTGGAAGAAAGCAATTAGCACTACAGTACATACCTTGAACAAAGTTTAGCTGAAGAAAGACCCAAATCAAACTCCTTATGAACTATGGTATGGATACAAACTTAATATAAGTTACTTAAGAGTATTTGGTAGCAAATGTTATATCTTGAAAGAATCTAGGAAAGGTAAATTTGATGTCAAAGGTGATGAATGCATATTCCTAGGATACTACTATAGTAGTAAAGCATACAAGTGTTTGAATTTGTCTACTCATAAAACCATAGAAAGTGCACATGTAAGAATTGATGAGTTTGTAGAAAAGAGTGAAGAAGAAAGCAACAAAGAGCTTAAAGATTATAGAAGATTTTTTTATTATGAACCTAATACCCTGCCAAATATATCTGGTAGATAGGAGGCTTCACCTCTTGAGTTCTCAAAATCTCCAATAGCTACCAAGTTGTAGATAGTGCAACCCGAGTCATAATCTGAAGGACTCGGGTCATAATCAGAAGCTACTGAGCTACTACAAGAGCAAACTAAGTCTGATGGACCTGAGTCACAATTAGTGGGACCTAAGCTTAATACTGAAGTTCATGATGAAATCAGTAAAACACACTCCAAATCCAAAGACCCTATGCTATCAAGATATGTCAGAAGGCATCATGCACCTAATCAAATCATTGGAGACAAATCAGATGGAGCAATGACAAGAAACAAATTGAAAGGTACATGTTTACTTGCTGAATTTAAACTTAGACATGTTAAAAATGCTTTGGATAATAAAAATTGAACTGAAGCAATGAATGAAGAAATATAACAGATAAAGAAGAACAAAACTTGGACTCTTGTTCCTAAACACAAGGATAAAACTGTAATTGGCACAAAGTGGGTATTCAGAAATAAGCTAAATGAAGATGAAGAAGTTTCTAGGAACAAAGCAAGGTTAGTATGTAAAGTCTTTTCTCAAGAATAAAGTATTGATGACAAAAAAAGCACTAGTGGTGGAGCATTGTTTCTTGTTAAAAGACTAGTGTCTTAGACAAGGAAGAAATAGAACTATAGATCTCAATCCACAACAAAGGTTGAATATGCGGAAATAGTAGTCAATTGTTCTAACATTGTTTGGTTCAAATAAATGTTGGTAGGTATGAAGATAGAGATCAAGGATCCAGTAGTCATATATTGTGATAACACCAGTGCAATCAATATATCAAAGAATCCAGTGATGCATACCAAAAAAAAACACATTGCAATAAAATTTCATTTCTTGAGAGAATTGGTACAAGATAAAGAAGTTAGATTGGAATATGTAAATACAAAAGAATAAATTATAGATATATTCACCAAGCCATTACTTAAGGATGCATTTTTTTATCTAAGAGGTAAGCTAGGGGTAATTCTCCTATCTGAAGCTCACTAAATGAAGTTTAGTGATGCATCAACCAGAGCATGTTGAAGATCAATCAATTGGTGCAATATTGACAAGGGTATATTGCAAATGAATTAGTACTTGAGGTACATTAATAGTCACTGAACATTGCCTTTAGCATGAGATGTTAAAGAGGGAGAAGTTTTCTATCATATCTCATAGAAATTTTGTAAATAGAAAGAGAGAGATGTCAAAGAGGGAGAATGAACTTGGTCTAACATCAAAGATAGAGTTTTCTATCAAAAGAAGTTGTAGTAAACATAAGTTTTCTAATAGAGGGAGAAACTGAAGGTAGAAAGAGTTCATGCTGATAGAAGGAGTTCTCATGGATGAGAATCTGAATGAAACTAAGGATGTGTTCATTATTTTATTCTTGCTCTAAAGATTTCATTGTATAATGACATGTTGTGTTTCCATCAATGCCAAAGAGGGAGATTGTTGAATACAATTGATTAATTGTGTATTGTATTTGATATTACAAAAAATTTCATATCATTGCTAGTTAGTGTATGTCAAGCTCACTTAGGCATTGAAGATATTTTTTTGTATCTACTAAGCATTCCAAAGTTTTCCAAGTTTAGAGATAGTATCTACCAAGTTCATTTAGGCACCAAAGGAAAGTTTGCAAAAATTGAGTGTTAACTAAGCTCACTTGGTTAATAAAAGAAATGTTGGATGGGACCAATGTTAACCAAGCTCACTCGATTACCAAAGGAACTTTGCAAGTATGCAATTTTGACCGAGTTCACTTGGTTAACTTAGGAAAATCATTTCTAAGTTAGTGTCTACCGAGTAGGGTCGGCTAACAAAGGATTTTCTTTTTTTGGCATATTAAATTCAATTGAATTGTCTATTGGTTCTAGCCAACTAAGGAGATAAATATTAATTTTTCTAAGTTATATTCTAGTTGACTTGACAATATGAAAGATATAAATATAAGGTCAAGTTGAGATTTAGAAAGAGTGAATGCATGGAAGATAATTGAAGGTTTAATGATGCTAAGAGGAAGTGAATTAGAAGGATAAGTAGAATATCCTTATAAAGCTAAAAAGATACATTTGATCAAGAAGGATCAAGTATACAAGCCATAATTGAGATCTGCGATCAGCAATTCAGTTGCATCTGAAATCAATTCATCTCATTGTTACTCCCTAACCATTATAGTAGTGATCTAAATCTCTTAACAAAGTTAGCTTCTGATGAGATGCATTATTACTGTCCTAGCAGGGCTAATTGGGCTAGTAGGCCTAGTTGAGGGGTAAAGTTGGGTTTGCATATTTCTAGAGTGTTGGGTTTTTTAAATCTATTCTTTCATATCATATTAGGTTGGAATAAGTTATTGGATGCCTTAGAATCATTGGGATAAAGTGGTCTTGATTTTTGACCCTTTGGAGCTATAAGGTGCCTTTGAAACACTTAGTGAATACAAGGAGTTTTAAGCCATTTTGCAAACACACCTTTAAAAACCTTATTGACCCCAATATCTTTGCATCACATAACCATGTAATTACTTCCTAGATTAGGGAATTAAGTTTGTATTATGCATTAAGTTCATAACCTTGTAAATCCTAGTTTACATATCAGAGATCCTTTGACGCACTACGTATCCATATAGCCCATTCTTATTTGACCATGGGCCCCAAATTTCACCACACAAAATGTTGATGGGAATTTCAAGGTGGACCTAGTTTTGAGATGTGTTTTCACATTTGGAAATGGTTGCTGAAATGGAAATTTGCACCACATGCCTTCATAGGCACTTTTATATTCAAATACCAGTCACCTTTTGCAAAGGATAAATCGAGAATTCATGACCCACATGTTGTATCTCTACCTTGGTTGGGAGGTCATTTGAAATATGTATGATTCTGAGGTGATGGGAAGGAGATGATAATGATTTGGCTACATAGAAAGAGGAACTTGAAAAATTCCTCACCACCTACAAACATGAAGAGTAGATCATATCTAGGCCTTCAAAATGGGGGAAGGGGAAAATTTGTAAGGATCTCAAACTGGGAATTATTACTAAAATTTAGAGGACTCCTCTCTTTATGCCTTAATATTGTAACCAATGTTTTGAGATTATCAATATAATCAGTCACATATTGGGCCGTTTTGTCTCTATTGTAATCACATCTTCTTTGTGGATGTCTTTTGTGCAAAAATTGACTTTAATATGCACATGTAAATGACTATTAATGAGATTATGCACCGTGATTTTATATTTATAGTTACTATCATATGGATTGTTCTATATATCCCAAGTTCTGTCCTTTAGAGGTTAGTAATTCATTACTATTGGAGGGATTCATTTGTATACCTTAATATCTTGTATTGGGGTAGTTTGTGTACTCACTCAAAAGTTTTTCCATATGGCCTTGGTTTTATCAATATCTTTTTACACCCTTTCTCCCATCCATAATAAAGGGTCAACTTCTAAAAACTTAGAGGTCATTTATCAAGGAACAACAATTATCCCACTTTTTTGAACTTCCCATAGAGGTTTTTGTCCCTTCCAATGTAAACTTTGGGAGTCAACAATTTTCTTTTCTAGCATGCTCGGTGGGACCTGATCTTACAATTGAAGATTCACTATAATATTCATGTTTTTCCTAATTCAAGACATTTTCTCAAAGTATTGATGGTTTTTGATAGTGCACAAAAAATATTTGATTCAAAGGCCTCTTGTGCCTTTTAAGATATCACCCCCTCTTATCTGTAAGTTTCCCTAGTGGAGAGACCTTATGACAAATATTATTTTTCCCATCTATTCTATGGAAATCTAGAGGCTTTTCCTCCCTACCAACAATGTCAACACCGTGGCTTTTCCCCTCACACCTATATAACATTAACTATAGAAAAATATTGGACATATCTTTCCCTCCCACATAGCACCAAGAGGAAACCATCTCCAAATAAATTATGTGAGATCTTTAGGAGAGGATAAGAATCATTGAAGAGAAGCATAGATATTTTTGTTGATGGGAATAACTTAACAAATGATTCATTTCGTCAATTTTTCAAGATGATATATGAGGATTATAGCATGAGAAGCTCCCTTTCTTTATATATGAATGCTAGAGATGAAAGAACCAAGTGGATTATGTTAGAAATATAAGAGGAGCAACTGAGAGGGAAGGGGTGAACCAATTACCACAAAACTATTTCCTAGATCCCTTAGATGTCAGCACAAAATATAAACACTACTAAAAATATTATTGCTCAAAAAAAATATGAGAACTCGGTTAATATTGATAATATTTTCTAACTCGGTAACAAATGAAGTACTAACTATACCTCAAAAAATTCTTAACATGAAATTCTTAAGATATTATCTATGATTAATCTTAATTAACATAGTTGCATACACATGAAAGAAATACCATGAACACAATTGACACTAAGATTTAATGTGGAAACCCAATTTGGGAAAAACCACCAATTATAACTAGTTACTAATTTTCACTCTTCTAAAGTGAGCCCTGTTAAGAGCCAATCCTATTAAAGGTTACAAAAAATACTTCTAGGTGTGACCCTGTTAGAGGATTTAATCGCCCTGCTTGGAGTGGCCTTGTTAGAGGTCTTTAGATGCTTCAATCTAGAAATGTCAACTTGTTAGAGGATTTAAAAATAGTTGTTAAGCCAACTATATTAAGAGATTTAGATCACTGCTACAATGATTCTAGAGAGTAATAATGAGATGACCTAATTTTTGATGCAACTAAATTGTTGATTACAGATATCAATTCTAGCTTCAATACTTGATCCTTTGTGATCAAATGTATCTTTGCAACTCCTCAAGGATATTATTCTTATCCTTTTAATTTTCTTCCTTTGAACATCTTTTATTCTTCCATCCACTTGCATATATTCAATCCTCAACTCGACCTTATATTTATACCTTATGCATTGCCAAGTCAGCTTGAATATAACTTAGAATAATTAATGTTCATCTCCTTAGTTGGCTAGAACCAACAAATAAATCCATTAAACTCAATATGCCAAAATAAGAAAATTCTTTATTAGTTGACCCTACTTGGTAGACACTAACTCAAAAATGATTTCCTTGTGTTAACCAAGTGAACTCGGTTAACACTACATCTTCACAAAGTTTCTTTGGTAATTGAGTGAGCTTGGTTAACATTGGTTCCATCCAACTTTCCTTCATTAACTAAGTGAGCTCAGTTAACACTCAACTTCTATGAACTTCTCTTTCATGCTTGAGTGAACTCGTTAGACACTATCTTCTAAACTTGGCAAACACTAGAATGCTTAACAGACACAAGAAACTATCTTCATCACTCAAGTAAGCTTAGCAAACACTAACTGGTAAAGACAAGACATTTTTTGTAACATCAAAGACAGTAAAAAATTAACCAATTATATTCAACAATCTCCCTCTTTGGCATTAATGGAAACACAACATGTCATAATAGAATGAAACTTTAGAGAAAAATAAATTAAGGAAAATATCCTTAGTTTCATTATGATTCTGATCCATGAGAACTCCCTCTATCAATGTGAACTCCCTCTACCTTTAGTTTCTCCCTCTGTCAAAAAAGTCTATCTTCAACATCTTCTACTGATAGAAAACTTTCCTTCTTTGATATCAGACCAAGTTCTTCCACTTTGACATCTCTGCAAATTCTTCCTCGTCACAGAATCTCCCTCTTTATAAAATTTCTATGAATGTGATAGCAAACTCTCCATCTTTGACATCTCATGCCAAAGACAATATTTAGTGAATAGCAATGTACTTCATGTATTGATTCATATGTGTTGGTGTAATTAAGTATTTACTAATTACACTTTACTTAAGTTTACTTAGGTTAATGCATTAGCATATTAGTTATCATGTAGACACCTAGGATTTTGTAGATTCATATGAGTTTTCATGTAGACAACATGGTAGTTTGCACTCCAATTGAGCACATGTTGTCTACTACATCTCTTTATGAGATACACCTTTGTATTCTTATCGTCTCATTGTCACATGTATATTCTTGCACAATGGAGGATAATCCTCTCTTGGTGGACATGTGCTTAGTTGTTATGTTTATCTTTTTGTTGACTCCTAGTCATATCAGTTGCCTTTATATACAAGGCACTTCTATAATGTATTTATCCAATTATCTGGTATCCAATCATCTGATATCCATTCTCATTTGACCATCATTTTTCTCTCTTGTGTTATCTATTGAGCTTCTTGATCTTGGCATTGAATTATTTCCTTAGGAAAATACTTACATGGTATTAGAGCTATACCAAATTCTTACATGGTATCAGAGCCATTAGGAGTTTAAATCCATAGCCATTAGAGAGATTTTTTTTTGTAGCTCAAGATTGGAGCTTTTTTGTGCAAATCAAATATTGGTAGCACATTTAGAAGGTCAAAAAACCCCCAAATCGACTCTTGTTTCATCAAAATTAGACATCTGAGGTGAAATCTAGACTTATTTGATTTTTAGAGGTGTGATGGCGGTGATTTAGGAAAAATAATTAAATAGGTGATTTTCAAACAACAATATCTCCCTCATACGGACTCCTTTTTTCAAGCAATTATTGTTTGTTTTGGGGTAGAATTTTGTGATCTACACATTGGTGCAGGTTATTTGTGATCATTGTTTTTGAATTTTTCTAAAAATTTCCAATCCCAATTTTTTTAACTTCAGAGACTTCATTCAAGCTCATATGGACACATATTTAGGTGCTGCTTTTTTTGAAAGTGCATGATTTTTTGTCTACTTTCCAAATCTAGTATTAGTTTAGAGTAATTTTGGGTAGACGTAGTACTTTTAGAATCTGGTCATTTTTGGCCTATTTGTACTTGTAATTAATTTAGATCCTTGAGATATTTGGTGTCTTATGTACTTAAGTCCGCTATAGCTTCATCTTTTCTATTGTAACCATCAAAACTAGAAGTCCACTTTGGTCTATTTTGACAAGTTTCCAATTATACATGCACTATATATAAAGTGCCAAAAGCATCACCTTTGGGGAGATTCTTTGATGAGTGAAAAGGATGGGTGTGTCTTGTGTTCTTATGTCTCTCTTTCATTCTTATGCTCTTTTAATTCTTTGTATCATGGGTTCACCTAAAACTCCATTTTTAACTTCACACAATTATACTTCATGGAAAGATATTGTATGGAGTAGACTAATGGAAAAAAGTTTAAATCTATATGTCAATGGTACAATTGTAAAACCCACTAATGTTGATGCACAAGTTGATTGAAAAATAAAAGACAACCAGGCTTTAGGAATTATTAGGAGTTGTGTTCATAGAGATCTCTTCTTCCATATTTTTAGCTTTAAGGATGCCAAGGGTACTTGGGAAAAACTTGAATGGTAATATGGTAAGGTGGATGAGGAAAAGGGATTCCAAATTGAGGATGATCTTATTCTCTTGGATCCTAAGAATTTTGACACAATTCAAGACTATGTCAAAAAAGCCAATGAATTGAGAGAACTTCCTAAGGATTGTGGTAATTCCATGAAGGATGATAGATTGATTCATCACATCTTAAAGAGGCTACCTTCAAAGTATGCATCTTTTGTTTTGAGTTAGAACACTCACATGTTGACCATGGGAAGTGTCATCACTAAGCCTTCATTTGATGCATTTGCAAAAATGTTGATGTTGGAACAATCCAAGTTGATAGATATGAGAACCAAACAAATCAAGACAACAAAAGTTTCACCAAAAACATGAAAAAGTAGTGGATGCCAAAATCACAATCAAAGACACAACAATCTTCCTCCTCACAACAAGGCAATTCTTATTCCAAAAAGAAGGGAAACAAAAATAAGAAGGATAAAATATTTTGTGTATGGAAATTATGTACCTTATACATATATCACAGAAGATCACAAACAACATGAATAGGAGATAAGAAATCAGACAGAAGATAAATTTGCTACTGTATTTTTATTTATTTTCTTGAAACAAATACAATAAGATGCATGAAATTGAATCAAAAAACTGCTAAATAGACTAGAACTATATGTCACTTGTTGTTCATTACATGAGAGAAATGCTAAAGATACGGTGGAATCACAATTATGACAGAAATTTCAACCTAATTAGGACCATCCTTATGGTATCATAGCAGTGAAAAAACATCCAAGAACTGGAGCCAACCGGTGGTATCACAATAGTGGAAAACTTTCCAATAAACTAGAACCAACCCTAAAGAAAGAGAAGAGAAGAGAATATAAAGAAAAGAGAATTCCTAGATTAGATCAAATGCTACCATTTGTCCACTTGAAACTTCTCCACTTATAGATGCATAACTTCTCTCTACCTTCTCTCTATAATTGAAAATCAGATCCTTTTCCTTGCTATTGAAGAAAGCTTGAAAATATCTTTAGAATGATAAACACATGTAACTGATTTAGATGCTAGATCTGATACTAAACTAGGGAAAAAAATACCTGCCAAATGACTTCTAGAGGAAAAAAAAAATCTCTTAGAATCATTTTACTCTAAATTTGGAGTCAACAAATTTTATTGTCTACCTTACAACTAATTTTGATGCTTGTTAGTGAACAAATTGTCCTTCGAGAGAATATGTGCAAATCTGACCCTGAATGCCCAAGTGAAAGGACAAGCTAACACCAACACTTGGATAGGTTATCATGGGATTGATAACCTTCCTCTGAATTTTTATTGGGTCCAACTCCTCGTATAAGATATTCAATGAATCAAATGTGGATGCTTTTAACCAGAAAGCACAAAGGAATATCAAACATCTACCTGTAAATACAAAGTAGATGTGGAAATCTATACTATAGCATGAAAAGAAAGCAAAGAATAGTAGATGATGCAAAGTTCATTTTTTGGTCATTACATTATGTGATAAGGATGAAACAGTGTCATTTATCTCCCAAAGAGAATTAAAATCAGAGCCTTGCAGAATATTTGGAATGCCAATGTAATAAAGAAACAATGACAACAAATTGTAATTTCAGGGAAAACTGGAAATGACTCAAAGTCCAAATTCAGTGGAAGGAAAAATACATTATCAACAAAGTATAATATGTTTAACCTTCATCCTCCCTTCCTTGACTGTAAAAGAGCACAAAGACTCCTTTACACATTGCAATCTGATTATTATTTAAAGAAAATAGAAACTTCTTTCACAATATTACATCAACTATCAAAATCCTATCTCTATCTCAGACACACAATTCTGGAAAAGAAAAACAGCCCATTCTCTACCTCTCACAGCCTCTCAAGAAAATGGAATCATTTGCAAAATCTCCTTCCTGCCTGAAGCTCAAAGTCTACAGTCTGGAAGAAGCCAGAATGGAACCCGTTCTAAATACCTCTATCCTTTATTTAATCTTCTCTCTGTCCATCTCCATTCCCTTTCCTGTAATTGATTCTTGGAAATCAATATTATTTCTAAAGTCATTCCCATGGAAACTTTTCAATTTTCCTCTACCATTGGTTTTTCTTGATAAACCTTATTTAAAGTTTATCTTTTTCCACTTTCTTCCTTTTTCTCTCATTTATGTTTTGATAATCTTATAAAACATTGATGTAAATTTTTTATAAGAATAATTTGAAATATTAAATGAGACTTGGACAAGTGGTACATTATTATATTATTCCAATATGAAAATACTTTTGATTCTGGGCGGATTCGAAATAACTCTGTCAAAAAAAATGGATCTCGGTGTGGGAGGCATCACTATTTATACCACAGTTAGATCTTGCTAAATTTTGGATATGTTATCCAAATCATAGTTCTCCACATTCTCACCAAAGCGATTTTGAAAATAATGCCTGAGTCAGAAGTTACAGATCTCTGTTTGAGGGTCTATATGACTGTCAGAAAATCTGACTTGCTGAACTTGATCCAAAAAGCAAGCTTCTCTTCATATTTTTATGCAAATTCGTGGGCTACCTTCAATTACTTTTCTAGATCATTGTAATTCACATTTATATCTAAATGGCATGAACTTCATGATAGGAGTTGTGTTTGAATGCTTATACTAAAAATTGCTGGTATCCTTTATAAATTGCTTCAGTCTGTCACAACATTTCATGATTGAGCAACTTTATTCCCTTTGATCAAATCTAATTGACATTAATCATGTTCACACTTGACTAGAGCACATTCCCACTATTGATAGCTAGTATACCTGATGATGTGGCATTGTGACTATACTCTCCTTAAGACATAGAGTTATTATGCTCGGGTGGATGCTATTTTTCTTGTAACGTAATTTTCTTCATTATTTTCCTATCACACCGTGTGGAGATCTTGGTTGACCATGGCATGCAACATGTAAAACACTTGATTTTCCATTGACCATGTGGCAGGCTTATATGTGATTCAATAACTAACATTGCCATCTTCAATCTTCATCCTCTTGATGCAAACTTTCAATGTACGAGCCCTTTGATTCATCTTTACTAATCTAGGAGCCCCATGTTCCTCATTTTATGATGGAAGTGTGATCACTAACAAGCTTCAAGTTATATGCTCATGGGATATCTGCATCCTCTATAGCTTATTGGATTATCAATTTGCACCTTGATATTACAATTGTCCCCCCTTAAGATCTGCATTTGGAGCTATTAACCTGACTTTGAGAATCTAAGACTATATTTCAGAATCTAATTTAGATCTG
This sequence comes from Cupressus sempervirens, assembly GCA_028749045.1. Taxonomy (NCBI): domain Eukaryota; kingdom Viridiplantae; phylum Streptophyta; class Pinopsida; order Cupressales; family Cupressaceae; genus Cupressus; species Cupressus sempervirens. Next base: position 126,936,327 of record CM053784.1, read on the forward strand.
TATCTAAATCTTGAACCATTGAACCATATCAAGGAATCCATATGAAGAGCAAAATGGACTGCTTTAAACCTCTGAACCACTTATGAATGATATCCCGAGACTTATGTATCCCCATCTTTGAACACTAAAATTTGAATTGGCATCAAGAAGGATTAGATAGATTTGATGGGGTTTCTAGTGAAGTCTAAATTTTGAACTCAATGATCTCGATACCCCCACCATTGGATCACCAAATTTGAAGACATTGAGCTCAGACATTGTCTCTAAATCTGTATGTTGAACTGATGAACTGCCTAGAACTTCTAAACCATCGAACCACTTTGAACTTCTGAACCTAATCTTCATCTTAATCTTCAACTCACATCTTCTAAAATCATTGGGTTGAGATTGAATCACAAACAGAGGCTAAGTTCTGACCTTTTTGAACTAACCAATCTACATTTTCAAAATCATTTGAATTGTCAAACTGCTTTGAACTACTTTGAACTTCAGTTTGAAGTGGTTCAAAAACTCTGAACTTGAAGTTTTGAAACTGTGATCATATCGAGTGCTAACAGGGGCTCTAACTGTGGGACTGATTTTGATGCAAAATCAAAGAACTCTAGCAATCTTTGAGAAAGAACAGTGCCTAATCCATTGGGCAAATAGAGTCGGCAAGAGAAGATCGGGAGCTACTTGTAGAGAGGGCGGAGGGGACCAAGGCAAAACCACCAAACCAAAACCAACAACCAACACCTAAACTACCAGCAAGCACGAGGCTTGCACATTATTCCGACTACACTACACACAACAAAAACTTATTTACAATATTTACAAAGGTAGGAAGGAACCTACCATAAAGACCGGAAGAAAGAAGAATCAAGTGAAACCATTTACCGGCTGAGAGAAATAGGAGCCTTTCTAAATTAGCAAAGCATACCTCAATGGATCAGCTCCAAACCATTGCATGATAATGACTCTTTCAGTGCCAAACTTCAAACTAACAGCATGCATGCATATGTTGATCCACCTCTCTTTTCCAAAGAGCCATAACTCATCATAGTATTCAGCTCCACTTAAGAATTGATCTCTCACACTATCAAGGTTAGACTCCACTTCAAGCTGAAAAATATGAAATAAAAGGGCCTCAACAAAAAACAATGTACAATCTTTAGGAACATTTTCATGCATATTCAATTCCTGTGCATGGTTATGATCAGTTCGCAACCATGGTGATGCTTCCTTTAGCATAAGATCAGACCTTGGATATATGTCTTCTTCATTCCTTTCAAGGAACCAATTATCATCAAATATATCATAAATCCCATCCCCTTCTCTTCTCAGAGTGCCATCACATATCTTAGCCTTACCCAAATTAGCAACATCATGCATAGATGAATGAAAAGGAAAATTGCCAATAAATACTTCATTCTGAAATTGATTTGAAAAAGTACCTTTGGCATCATCCAAGAAATGATCCAGCTTGAGTGATGACGAAAATGTACCTATGATTCCTTCTTCTCCATTGAGAATTGCATTCTCCAACACATCGGCTGAGCCACCACTAGATTGAAGGCCAGCTTCATATTCTTCTTTCTCAACAAGAAATTCAGCAAGGGCATCTTTGTCTAGAGGCATCTTTGTCTCATCTTCATGAAGAATTGAATCACCATCAAGAGGATTGGTTTGAGAGACATCTTCAGGTTGAAGACATAGCAAGAATTCAGCAATGACCTCTTCTTGTTGATCAAATGATATTTTTTTCCATGCTTCAGTTGGACAGTTTACAGACTAAGTGCTAATTTCAGCATTTTCAAAATGAGAAAGAAACTCTTCTTCATGCACTTTCACCTCTTCATAGTTACGTATTTCATCATCAAATGGATAAATTCTTTGCAAGGGCTGGTCATTAGCTTGTAAGCATAAGGAATCATCCTCTTTCTTCATTACAATAGGAAATTCATCTTTAGACTGCATGTTATTCTGAATCTTATAATCAAGAAGATTTTCCAAAGAAAGTTGATTGACATCAAAGGTGAAAAATTGAAAATCCGAAGGCAAATTGTCTACTTTCTCATCAATAAAAACTTTTGTAATAGGGAGACTATCCACATAGTTAAAACTGAAACTCTTAGGATGAGGAGAAAAAGATTTGAATACACCTCCATTGAAAACAACATCCCCTACAAGGTTTGTTGTTGCAACATCTTCATAATGAACTGATTCAAGGAGAGGATCTTTTTCCACATTCTCCTCCAAAGAACCAATACCCTCACAATCTTTTGTGACATTTAAAGATTCACTTTCAGATAAAATGTCCCAAGAAAGTATTTCAATAGAACCTTCAAGAAAAGAACAATCACCATGACCTTCTATTGTACAAATTTCAGCATGAGATGAAGAAAGATCTTGAGACAAGATTTCACCATTATGGCTTACCTCTTCTCCATTATTGGCACAAATAATCTCATCCGCTGAAGCTGGATCAACCAGAGGTTGGAGTATTTTTGGTCGTACTTCTTGGTCACTCATGACAAACAAATTTAGATACCTGGGTGAAACTGTGATAATGCGAGGTTTATCATCATTATCTTCTCTAAAATGCTCCTTCAACTGAACTACTTCCTCTTCAAGATTTTTCTCCTCTTTGTATTCCATTTCAGCTATCTCTTCTTTTTCACATGCATCTCCTTCTTCTTCTAAATATTGCATCTTGGATCTTTTCTTGATGAGGATAGCACCATAGAAAGACTTCAACCAGCTCACTTGCTTTGCTACTTCTTTTGTAACTTCTCTGATGGGATTATCTTTGAAAGGTGGGATAAAGATGAAGATTTCAGAGGTATCTCCATCCTTTGCTGGAACCCATTCCTTTAGGATTTCTTGATTTGTAAGGAAGACTTTCCGGCATTCTTCCTCAATAGAGCCGCCAACCTCCATCCTCTGGGAGGTACCTTCAGATTTTTGAGAAAAGAAAACACTGCAATTGTGATTCTTTCCCCAATAGAGTTGCCAAAAATCTATTAGTGAACAGATTGTCCTTCAAGAGAATATGTGCAAATCTAACCTTGAATGCCCAAGTGGAAGGACAAGCTAACACCAACAATTGGATAGGTTATCATGGGATTGATAACCTTCCTCTAAATTTTTATCAGGTACAGCTCCCCGTATAAGATATTCAATGAATCAAATGTGGATGCTTTTAACCAGAAAGCACAAAAGAATATCAAACATCTACCTGTAAATACAACGTAGATGCGGAAATCTATACTACAGCATGAAAAGAAAGCAAAGAACAACAGATGGCGCAAAGTTCATTTGCCAGTCATTGCATTATGTGATAAGGATGAAACAGTGTCATTTATCTCCCCGAGAGAATTAAAATCAGAGCCTTGTAGAATATTTAGAATGTCAACATAATAAAGAAACAATGACAACAAATTATAATTTTAGGGTAAATTGGAAATGACTCAAAGTCCAAATTCAGTGGAAGGAAAAATACATTATCAACAAAGTATAATATGTTTAACCTTCAGCCTCCCTTCCCTAACTATAAAAGAGTACAAAGACTCCTTTACACATTGCAATCTGATCATTATTTAAAGAAAAATAGAAACTTCTTTCACAATATTACATCAACTATCAAAATCCTATCTCTATCTCAGACACACAATTCTAGAAAAGAAAAATAGCCCATGCTTTGCCTCTCACAGCATCTCAAGAAAATGGAATCATTTGCAAAATCTCTTTCCTGCCTGAAGCTCAAAGTCTACAATCTGGAAGAAGCCAGAATGGAACCCCTTCTAAATACCTCTGTCCTTTATTTATTCTTCTCTTTGTCCATCTCCATTCCGTTTCTCGTAACTGATTCTTGGAAATCAATATTATTTCTAAAGTCATTCCCATGGAAACTTTTCAATTTTCCTCTACCATTGGTTTTTCTTGATAAACCTTATTTAAAGTTTATGTTTTTCCACTTTCTTCCTTTTTCTCTCATTTATGTTTTGATAATCTTATAAAACATTGATGTAAATGTTTTATAAGAATAATTTGAAATATTAAATGAGACTTGGACAAGTGGTACATTATTATATTATTCCAATATGAAAATACTTTTGATTCTGGGCGGATTCGAAATAACTCTATCAGAAACAATGGGTCTCGGTGCGGGAGGCATAACTATTTATCCCACCATTGGATCTCGCTGAATTTTGGATATGTTATCCAAATCCTAGTTCTCCACATTCTCACCAAGGCGATTTTGAAAATAATGTGTAAGTCAAAAGTTACAGACCTCTATTTGAGGGTCTATATGACTGCCAGAAAATCCGACTTGCTGAACTTGATCCAAAAAGCAAGCTTCTCTTCATATTTTTATGCAAATTTGTGGGCTACCTTCAATTACTTTGCTAGATCATTTTAATTCACATTTATATCTAAATGGCATGAACTTCATGATAGGAGTTGTGTTTGAATTCTTATATTAAAAATCGTTGGTATCCTTTATAAATTGCTTCAGTATGTCACAACATTTCATGAGTGAGTAACTTAATTCCCTTTGATCAGATCTAATTGACATTAATCATGTTCACACTTGACTGGAGCACATTCTCACTATCGGTAGCTAGTATACTTGATGATGCAGCATTGTGGCTATACTCTCCTTAAGACACAGAGTTATTATGCTCGGGTGGATGCTAGTTTTCTAGTAACGTAATTTTCTTCATTATTTTCCTATCACACCGTGTGGAGATCTTGGTTGACCATGGCATACAACATGTAAAACACTTGATTTTCCATCGAAACTATGGCAGGCTTATATGTGATTCAATAATTAACATTGTCATCTTCAATCTTCATCCTCTTGATGCAAACTTTCAATGTACGAGCCCTTTGATTCATCTTTACTAATCTAGGAGCCCCATGTTCCTCATTTTATGATGGAAGTGTGATCACTAACAAGCTTCAAGTTATATGCTCATGGGATAGCTACATCCTCTATAGCTTATTGGATTATCAATTTGCACCTTGAGATTACAATTGTCCCCCCTCAAGATCTGCATTTGGAGCTATTAACCTGACTTTGAGAATCTGAGACTATATTTCAGAATCTAATTTAGATCTGTATCTAAATCTCGAACCATTGAACCATATCAAGGAATCCATATGAAGAGAAAAATGGACTGCTTTAAACCTCTGAACCACTTATGAATGATATCTCGAGACTTATGTATCCCCATCTTTGAACACTAAAATTTGAATTGGCATCAAGAAGGATTAGATAGATTTGATGGGGTTTCTAGTGAAGTCTGAATTTTGAACTCAATGATCTCGATACCCCCCCGCCATTGGATCACCAAATTTGAAGACATTGAGCTCAAACATTGTCTCTGAATCTGTATGTTGAACTGATGAACTGCCTAGAACTTCTAAACCATCAAACCACTTTGAACTTCTGAACCTAATCTTCATCTTAAGCTGCACCTCACATTTTCTAAAATCATTGGGCTGAGACCGAATAAAAAACAGAGGCTGAGTTCTGACCTTTTCGAACTAACCAATATGCATTTTCAAAATCATTTGAATTGTCAAACTGCTTTGAACTACTTTGAACTTTAGTTTGAAGTGGTTCAAAAACTCTAAACTTGAAGTTTTGAAACTGTGATCATTTCGAGTGCTAACAATGCTTCATCATGAAATTTCTCCATTCTGCTCAGAATGCCTTCCATTTTACAAATCTACTTATAGCCTATACTAGTGAATACCTATGTATTTATTGATTCCATATCCAGATAGCTCATCTTCTCCTGGTTCTGATGGTATGATGCACTATATATTTATGATGAAAACTACCCCTCTGGCACTTGTTTGAAAATCTAGGCCCCATTTCATGTTCAGAGATTAAAATTGAAAATTTTAAAATAGTCTATAGTTGAAACTATATGAATATCTTAAAATCATTTAAAATTTTCAAGTCTAGATGAGTATGCTCAAAATTTTGAATGAAACTCAATAGAAATGAAATTTATTATTATTTTAACTTTTTTGCCCCTTTTCAATTTCGGGTCAAACTCCTATTGACTACCAACTAGGTGCTACATGGCATTATGTGATTCATTGGAGCTACTTTTTCATCACTACCACGTCACTACCTCATTGGATCACCCTTCCACATGTCACAATTTCACACCATCATAGGCTTAAATCCTAACTTTGCTTTAACACTTGCAACTAGGCATAACACTCATTTTTGCAACTTTGGAACCTCAAGCCCTTAATCATGGTTAAGTCGTGCAAAACAATGAAATAGACCATTTTGCATCTTCGGGGCAATTATCTTAACATTTTTCGCTATGAATGTGCACCCAGTGGTTAGCAAGAATTTTCATTTCGCTACCATAGTTAATGCTATGAACACACAATTTCCTTCATCTCACATCATTTCCATGGCTTTTTGACTTAGCATTTATTGCCTGTGACCTCAAAATATGGTTACATCCATTAGTTTTGTGACATTGCATGGTTAACCTATGACTACACGATTTTGCTGTGAAGTTGCGATTGGGTGCCACCTGTCTATCTGATGATATCATCACCTATCTACTCACCTGTTGTGAGTTAATTCAAAAAGAAATCAGTGACTTCACCTCCAGCTATCATCTAGATCTAGGCCCCCCACATGAGGCAATGGCTTCAAAAGCTATGTGTCTTATTAGACACCTCAATATTGCATGGTCATGTATTTAAAGGTATAAAAATAATACCATGGGGCCAATATGGGATTAATATTTTCCCTGTTCCTCACATTTTCCTATGTTATACTTTCATGGCTTGCACCTACTCCTCTTCCTTTTATAGCCTTCTCTCAAACGCAAGGCATAGGCATCAAACTCTCAAAGATGGCCCAAACTCTCAGACATGGAAAAAGGGATAGCTCATATCTCATAGCATCTTCCCTTCTCCATGCCCCTCACATTAAAGAGGAAAGCTAAGCGAAGATCCCCAACTATATACTACCTCCCCATACTCAAAATCACTCCTCCACTCAAAAATCATGAATCTTCAGTAGTAGATGTGTGGAAAATTCTCAAGTGGCATACATGCCTCTAATAAAGATGTTCCCAATTGTGAGCTCCTCCATTTGGAAATTTTGATTCTTGGCATTTGACCATGATGTATTTTGTCACTCCTAGAGTTGGCTCTGTTCTATTAAATTTCATGTGAGATAAACAAGTATCTAGAAAGTCAAACACTTGCAGTAGTTCCTTTATTTTCTCATCCTCCTCATTTCTTTGAATTAGACATTGAAAGACTAGGAAATACTCAAGAGATTATTTTACATGGTGAGTGGAAATAAAAACTACATGTACACATTGTGGAACCATGACATCTACTTCAAACTACACATCCATGATGGCTTTGTGCACCAATCAGGCTCCTCAACACCTAATTCCAACTGCTCTCTATCTCAAACTCCAAAATATTTTTAATTGTTGTGCTTTCCATCATGTTGAGTATGTGGTTGGATTCATAGTTATGTAAATATATAGCTTCCTCTATTTTCAGACTAAGGTACCAACACCTCTGCATCTACAATTTTTTTGTTACATGGCGATGAATCTCCTTTATGTAAAGTGAAACTAAATTAGTCTCCTTCTATTCTTGACATTTTTCTTTGCCTTCATAGATTGTGAGCTATTTTGAATTGAGGTGGTACTTTTCAATTTTAGTATCTTTAGATGACCTTGAGTAATGTCATTAGCCCTCCTCAAGTTGTCGTGATTTTACTTCTAGACTTTGGGTAGCTTTGAATTATGTTATGGTTTGTCCTAATCAATCTATCAAGCATAAAACCTTCTCATAGCACCCAGATAAAAAACCACATAAAATGATTTTGGTAGTCTATGTTGGGCCATCATGCATCATCGTGAAAGACAATTAAGAAATGCCCATAAGCTGCAACAAAAGTTGACCCAACACCAGTAGCTTCTTATCAAGATCTGATTAAACCACAATGGCATCTAGCTACCATAGCTCTACCTATAGGAATTCCTTGTTCTCTATTCCCTTTGTCTTGCCTCAAAATTTAGATACTTTCCTCTGTATTAGTGAACTTTTTGGGTCTCTTCTTTCATATCGTATGAGATACAAAAGGTCCCTCATTTTACCAAACTTCTCTTAACATGAGTCCACTAGAGCAAATTACTAGAAAGCTATGTGCAATCAAGCTAAGTACCTTACCATGTCCATTACATGAAGACATTTGATATTTATTGGGAAATTTAGTAGATGAAAGCCAAGCCTCAAAATGCAAAAAACCAATGGAAACATGATGGTTGTCAGATGGTTGCTCATGCTAATTTCTTCTTTGCAGTACTTCTTTGTCTTGGGACTGATGTATGATATAATTTTGTATATCAGTCCCATACACCTATCCTTAGTTGGATGATATGTGATCAATTGACCTATTAGGTGAAGTGATCCCTTCATTTGATGTGTTGCACTCATCTTTCTTCTTCCAAGTCTTGTTCATTTTTCCTCTGATGTGTTCAACATCTACCTTCTCTTTTCTTTTGTTGACTTCTAACTTGGGTGCCTTTGACTTTGTTGGGAAATTTTTGCTGATTTGACCAATCTTCAAGAAATTAAAACATGTGATTTGACTTAACCACCTATTGTAGTTCCCTCTAAAATGTGTCCTTGTGCAATTTTTAGGGATGTGTCCATACTCTTGATAGTAGTGGTAGCTATATCTAGTGTTGTAATCCTAGTTGTAGTGATGACTATGGTTATTTTCCTTTGCAGGCTGATTGTGTTTCTACATAGGCTTTGATCTGCACTCAAAACCTCTATGTCCATACTTCTTGCAGTTGTAGTAGTGACCATCAAATCTTGGTGTTCTGATAGTCCTAGTCTTGCATTCATGTGCTTGATGTCCTTGCTTCTTGCACTTATGATAGTAACTTGCATTCTTAGGCTTATCACACTGATGGCCATTCTTGCTTCTGCATACATTAGAGGTATGTCCCTTTTTACCATAGAAATGACAAGTGGGTTTAGTATTCTTACCTTTGTTACTCCTTTCCTCTACAATCTTGGATGATTCTCCTTGTTTAGTGATGGTGTAACAAAGTCCTGAAGTATCATTATTGGCCCTTGGTGATTTCAGTAGTTACTCAAAGCACTTGATAGCCTCATTGGGTTTGTTGAAGCTTTCTACCATCTCCTTCTCTCTCCTCAATTCATTCTACAATTGTTCATTTTGCATTCTCAAGGTGGAGATCTCAATGTCCTTCATGTTCACCTCATGATGAGCATTCATCATCTGGCTTAAGGTGTCAAGCTGCATGTTTGAGATTCTTTCAAACTCAATTGTCTTTTTCTCTAGTCTATTGGTGAGATTTCTCTTGTCATCTTCTATCATAGCCTTGTCTTCAATGGCTCTTTTCTTCTATTTAGTTACTTCACAAAGCATTATGGCTTGTGATTCTTGTTCAATCTCGAGTATTCTAATTTCTTCTGCTTGAGCTCTATTCTTCTCCATCAATTATGTTATTGTTGCATCAAATTCCTTGGAATCTCCATTGGAAAACACCTGTGTGGTATCAATCTCCTTGTAGTGTATGTCATTTTCAGCTATGGCTATGTCCTTCCTTCTTTTCAAGGACTTTCTCAACTCTTCTCTGGCTTCCTCCAATTTCTGTAGAGCGAGATGCACACCAATCACCTGATTGTCTATGATCTTCCCAAGTTTGAAGACTTCCATCTTTAGATCTTTTCTCTAAGCTATTAGGTTTCTCCTTGTGAGAACCATAGCTTTGATACCAATTTTTGGAATATTCAAATGGGAAGAGTACTTCTGAGGGGGGGGGGAGTGAATTAGAAGTATCACACTTTGACCTTTTCAAAATCCTTTAAAACAAATAACTGAAAGTAAACTACATGAATGTAGACATATTAAATAAACATAAAGTAAACACATGCATCAACACATAACACCAGAATTTTGGTAACCCAAAAACCCTCCAGGAATAAGAAGGTAAATCTAGGGTGAGGATGATACCTACAAAATCACTACAGCAATAATGTTTGACCACTTTTGATGGTCTACCTTGTTAAAGGCTTTACAATGTATTAATAGTGACTTGGTTAAAGGATTTACAAACACTTTACATGAAGTGTCACTCTGTTAAAAGATTTAGTCACCTCTTCAAAGGATCTACAAAATAGCTATTAGGCTAACCTATCATCATAGGATTTTCACTATCTAATACAATTGCTAGAGAGTATTAGAAATCTTTGACTTGATTGCTTACAATCTTCAATTGCTAATTTTAGGCACTGGTTCTACTCATTCTAATGTGATCCTTGCTTGATCTAATATCTATTCATAGCCCTTGTACTGTTATGATCAACTGGATATGCAATTGCTACTCAATTCACTAAGTCTTTGATGCCCCTATTGTTTGCCCTGTTTTGCAACTTTTGCTATATGCTTAGCAACTTCCTTAACTTCTATTTAGCAACATAAAATCATGGGGCCTAAGCCTTCTTATAAAGACTTTGTAGACTTAGGGTTAGGTATGGATCAATGATCCATATTGAACCTTTAATTCCTGCTCATTCCTTGCACTTTTCTCATTGGTTGCATGCCTTCTCCATTTTTCTTATTGGTTGCATGTTGATTGCATAGGAAATATAAAAGATTCATTCTTATCCTTATTATCCTTTGAAATCCTTCTATTTTGGACCAAAAAAAGTTTACACCTGAGTTTGTGAAGGCACAAACTCATATGTTGATTCTATTTTACTCGGTACATACTGGATTACTAGTGCTTGGCACATGTTTGATCCTAGTTTGCTCAGCACATATTACATTATATCTTGCTCAGAACATGCATATTTCTAGCTCACTTAACACATGAACCATTCTAACTTTCTCTACATCAACTATGACTTGGCACTTATATATCACTCGGCACCTATATAATGCTCAACACCTAAAGTCACTCAGCAACTGTTGGAATTCTAGCTCGGCATACATAGTGTACTTGGATTCAATGTAGAAAGTGATTAAGTGTGTTGACACTCAATTGTCAAAACCAATCTGAGACCAAGAGGGATCTCCCTTCTATAAGACATCCTTTAGCTTAGGTCCTTGAAACTTTTTCTGCAAGCACCAAAAGTGTTGATACCAATTGTTGGAAATATAAAAGGAGTAAGTGAGAGGGGAGGGGTAAATCAGTTACCACAAAAATCAATCCTATATCCCTTAGATGTCATCACAAAATATAAACACTACTAAAAATATTGTTGCTCAGCAAACATACAAGCACTCGATTAATACTTATAATATGTTGTAACTCAGTAACCACTAAAATACCAACTGTGCCTCAGAAAATGCTTAACATGCAATTCTTAAGATATTATTTGTGATTAACCTTAATTAACTTAGTTGCATACACATGAAATAAATAGCATGAACATAAGTGACACCAAGATTTAATGTGGAAGCCAAATTTGGAAAAAACTACCAATTACTAATAGTTACTATTTTTCACTCTTTTGAAGTGAGCCCTACTAGGAGTCAACCTTTTTAAAGGTTATAAAATACACTATTAGGTGTGAAACTATTAGAGGATTTATTCACCCTAGTAGGAGTGGACTTGTTAGAGGTCTTTAGACACTTCAATCAAGAAATGCCACCTTGTTAGAGGATTTAAAAATAGTTGTTAACCCAGCTATGTTAAGAGATTTAGATCACTGCTACAATGGTTAGAGAGTAACAATGAGATGAACTAATTTCTAATGCAACTAAATTGTTGAGTATAGATTTAAATTCTAGCTTGAATACTTGTTCCTTCCTAATCAAATGTATCTTTGTAGCTCCTCAAGGATATTTTTCTTATCCTTTTAATTTGCTTCCTCTGAGCATCTTATATTCTTCCATCCACTTGCATACATTCAATCCTCAACTTGACCTTATATTTATACCTTATACATTGCCAAGTTGGATTAAATATAACTTAGAATAATTAATATTCATCTCCTCAGTCATCTAGAACCAACAAACAAATCCATTGAACACAATATGCCAAAACAATAAAATCCTTCGTTAGCTGACCCTGCTCACTACACACTATCTCAGAAATGATTTTCCTGTGTTAACCAAGTGAACTCGGTTAACATTGCATCTTCAAAAATTCTTTTGGTAATCGAGTGATCTTAGTTAACATTGGTTCCATCCAAATTTCCTTCATTAATTGAGTGAGATCAGTTAACACTCAACTTTTGTGAACTTCTCTTTGATGCTAGAGTGAGCTTGGTAGACACTATCTTCTAAACTTGGAAAACACTGGAATGCTCAATAGATATAGGAAACTATCTTTGTCACTCGAGTGAGCTTTGAAAACACTAACTGGTAAATTTATGAAATTTTGTGTAACATCAAAGAAAATACACAATTAGCCAAATGTATTCAACAGATAATTGAGTACATAGAATTACATATGTCAGCACATGTATTAACTATGGTATACATGAAGATAGTGATATTTTCATAGGGGTTGGTAAAAGTGGGAGCACCTACAAGGTAGAGGCCAAGGGAGAATATCAAGATACATTCTTAAATAATTTTTTTGGCCCCTATATGGTGAGGAAGACAATTTTACATGGAGATATATATTTCCACTTTTTAAAGAGCTTCTTTACAAGGTCACAAGAAGGAAAATTTAGTTAAATGTAGGTATCCTAGTAAAGAGAGTTTCCAAGAGAGAAGAATGTGTAGTCTTCATTGACTACATTTACAAGGCATCTTAGGTTCTAGAAGTAACCTCAGAGGACAGTGAAAGAGATATCATTTTTTTTAAGAATTTGATTCTACTTAGACATTAATCATACTCCACCTAGAAAATTTAGATCTGAAAGAATCTAACAAGATGAAAAGGGAAGTAATCTTGTTTTCAATAAATAAAATATCATACTTTATTTCTAATAGTTATATTTTAGTGCAAGGATTGGTAGATCACATCAAAAAGTGTCTCATCTAGCATCTTTCCCAAGACTATAGATCACCCTGTGTCATGTTCATTACAAAGAATGAAGGTGAACTTAAAATGGAGGATGCAGAGCTCATCAATGCACTTTAGAGAGATGGTATTTAGACACATAAAATATTCATCATCATTATCCTTGTGGAGCTACCACATCAAGGAGAAAAAAATTTGAATTTTTTTTCTAGTTGACCACCTAAAAGCATGTAAAATATCAAAGATTATTTAAAAAGGGAAGCTACTTTAGCAAGCTCATAAATGGATTCATTTATATATCCTTGTGATGTAATCCCCTATTTAGATTAGAATATATTTCTTGCTTTCCATAAGTTCCTTTTGCACAACTACATGCTCCTTAAGAATATATGGCTCTTAGATGGTTATTTCCTAAATGTGTTTTGTACATTTCATCAACTCATTGGAATTTATAATTTTCCTAGTTTCTCTATAAAAATTAGATAAGGATGGTGTCAAAAGGATTCTCTATAAATATAAAGTAAAAACTCATGCGACCACAAAAAAAATTCATGTTGACCAAGTCTCGCCTCTTCATGTAACATTTCAAAGGGAAGCATTGATTTTTCCACTTGTTACCATGCCATGTATCTATGTGTTCATTTTCCCTAAAGTTCAATGGGACACTTTTAGACATTTCATGTATCCATATAGCCCATTCATCTTTAATTGTGAGCCCTAACCTTTGTTAGAGTGGGGTTATTGTTGCACCAAAAGACTAATTTTTCAATGCCCAATACAACCACTCAACTTATAGTACACAAGAGGTGGTTAAGCCCTTGTCAAAAATCCCAAGGGAAGTGCTAAATAAATTTCTAACAATCTCCCCCTTAGCATTACCTAAGGGTCTGAGGATTCGAATCTATGACCAAGCTCTGATACCACTTGTTAGAGTGGGGTTTTTGTTGCACCAAAAGATCAATCTATCAATGCCTGATACAACCACTCAACTTATAATACATAGGAGGCAGTTAAGCCCTTGTCACAAATCTTGAGGGGAATATTGAAAAAAATTCTAACAACCTCTACACTCAAAACATTGATGGGAGATTCAAGGTGAACCCAATTTTGGGATTTGTTCTCACACATGGTGACAACAATGGAAAGGGATGATTCCACCAAATTTATTCACATGTTATTTCAAATTAAAATATCACCTACATTTTATAGAGGATTTGTGGATCATTCATGACCCACATGATGTACCTTCACCTTGGTTGAGAGGTTGTTCAACAAATGTCTCATTTAGAGGCAGTGGACATGAGATGATAATGATCTAATAGTGCAAAAAAAAGAATCTAAAAAATTCATCACCGCCTACAAATATGAAGAGTAGGTCATATCTAGATCTTTAAAATGGGGGAAGGGGAAATACTTTAGGGAGCCCAAATTGGAAATTGTTAAAGAGGATTATCCTTTTGAATGCCTTAAGATTGCAACCAAGTTTTTAAGATTATAAATATAATCAATCATTGCTTAGGATCTTTGGTCTATGTTGTAATCACATCATCTTTGTGGATTTATTTAATGAAAAACATTGAATTTAATATGTATATGTAAATGACTATTAATAAAAATATGTACCATATTTTTTTGTTTATAGTTACTATCATATGGCTTGTTTTATCTCTTCATGTATATCCTTTACAGATAAGTAATTATGTCCAATTGGAGGGATCTATTTTTTTGTCTCAATATGTCATATTCGAGTAGCTTGTGCACTCACTCAAAATTTTGAGCATATCACCTTAGTTTTGTCAATCTCTTTTTGCACCCTTTTACCCCCTCCACAATGAAGAATGAGCTTTTGAAATCCCAAAATTGATCTAGGTAGATGCAATTAGTGCCCCACACCTATTAGAGTTCCCATAGAATTTTATGCCCCTACCAAAAGTAACTTCAAGAATCAACAATACTTATACTAAGACATTCTCTTATAACCTTTCATAACCCAACTTGAGCATTGCACCTTCTCAAATAAAAGGTATTTCCTACCACTTGTCTATTTTGTCACAAATGTTTTTCATAGGTTATCATATGTGTGTCATGATAACAATCATAGATTGTGTCTCAATTCCATAAATATGTCATAACATAACACTTGTCATCTACATATACTAAATACAAAATCCTCAAATTCGAATGTCCACTTCCACATGTACAACATATGTATCATAGAGTCATCACTAAGTAGGATTTTACATAATTTATGGGTCCCACTATACGACTTGTTGGGTTATCTGAGGATTTTTACAAATGTGCCAAGCATTACCATGTCTTTGGTAAGTGTTTTCCAACTGCATCCACCTATTATATTTATAAGAGAGTGAGAGAATGGACATGTCCCTTCATGGAACATGTTTTTTTATTAATATATTAAAATCTCTTGGTTATATATTATATATAATAAATATATAAAATTTCTTAATATAAACATTATATATGTATATATAATTTTATATATATATATATATATATAGATTTAATTTATCCTTGAGTAAAGCTACAAAACTTCAACACTCCCTCTTAGCTAGGGAGGATAAATATGTGACCGTATATTAAATCAATGTAATATATATCTTTGACCAGAAGATATTCAATATTTTGATATCAAGAGTGGTGGTCTTCCATAATGTCAACACATGATATTCACCAAATACTCAATTAAGATTTGATATCACATCTGCTATCATGAGTCTTGGTCTCCTAGAACATTGGCATTCGATACCCACCAAGTACTCAAAATGTTTTGATATCGCACCCAATATCATGAGTATTGGTCTCCAAGAATACATGATATTCAACAATTACCTAAAAATGTTTGATATCATATGTATTGGTATCCTAGAATATCAATGATATTCACCAAATATTGTGAGTAATGGTCTTCCAAAACATCAAGTCGTGTGATATTCACTAAGTACTCTATGATTAGTGGCCTTCTAGAACATCAAGGCATGTGATATTCACCAAGTATTATGTGTAATGGCCTTCCAAAATATCAATTTGCATAACATTCACTTTGTACTCAAAAAAATGTTTATAAGGTATGTGCACATGCATTCTCATAATTCTTACCATATAAACATCCACTATGTAAAGTATGATCTATCATGATCTGCATAGACATTATAAGATATCCATCACAATAGAATATTAAGTTATTGTAAGATTTTCACCTTTTAATAAATTTTACAAATACAAGTGACATCATGTGGAAGTCATCACTTCTTCATGATGTACTCAAGGGATAGGCCCATTAAAATCACATAGTCATGAGGTATATTTGAATTACAAACATCTTTATTGCTACAATTTATTGATTACTAAAGAATTCATCTCAACATGGGAGTTCATCTCAACATGGTTTACTCCCTCTAAATCAATATGACCAAGATCACTAAAGGTTGATTGAACCATATCTTCTATTTTCTCCCTCTCTTTCAAGGTTTCCTCTAATGAAATGTCAGGCTCCCTCTGAATCTTAGTCTCCCTTTTCCTATAATAACATTGTCAAAAGAAAAAGATCAAGGAAAATAAATCATATAGTACAGATAGAAATACAAATAAGAGATTAAATATGTATGTAAATTAAGGTAGTTCTCAAGGTATAATAATTAGAAAATACCTCTCTTGTAGTCAAAGGATAATACCCTTTAAACAATACTTGATCAACTTTAGCATTTCCAATAGATTAATATTTCAACCTCCAAGCTAATGGATACATGATTAATTATATTCCTTCCTTATCAAGAAAATCCAATACAAATTATTTTTTCTAATTCTCCCATATATATTCTTTATTTCCATCTATACATATTTAATTATCAAAATGTTTATGGTATTGAAGGACATATATGTCCACTACTAGAGATCATATATTTAGATTTATTTTATCTCACCATAATATAAAGATCAATTTATAATATTAATACTATATTAAATTAATATAGTATTGATATCACACTTTATAATATCAATTTATTATTTATTATTTATTTATTACATAAATATAAATATCTATATATATTCACATTATTCTTTTTTCGAGTAAACCAATAATACACATATATTATAATTATCTTTATTGGCTCAGTGCTCGAAGTCTTAATGGTGGGACCACTTTGCTCATTTACTTGTTTTCAATGTGGTTGTTCCCCTTTATGACTGAAGGGCTTAGATATCCCATGGTTTTGGAGATGTAATCACTGTTATGTATGCCAATTTGTTTGTATGCCAATGAGCATCCATGTCAATGGTGGGTAGTCCCTTGATCATCCAAAATCATAGAGATCAAATGTAACACAAATTTTTGCATAAACATTTGTTGACTCTATTCTACATGTAGCCTCTCTTGCTTCTCCCATGTCCCAAGTGTGGCAAAGAGAGACAAGGTAAAGATGGATGTGATGTCAAGTTGTGTGTGTTGCTTGATAGGTAGTTGTACCCATGCATTTTGAGACTTACAAGTCACTTCAATCTCTCAAAATAATATGTTATTTTTTAGTTGAATATTAATCATGTTAACTCTGTCATGTAGAATATGGGAAACCTTTCTTTAAGATAATCTTCAAATGTTTATGGTATTCTTGGGCATTCAACTCCACCTATTTCATTGTGCCCAGCTTCGATCTATGTATAGAGATTATATTAAAAACTATCAAATTTTAATTATGTATATAGACTCCTATACTCAACTCACTCTAGGCCTCTCCTCATTATTCATGTGTCTTAACAGAGTGTGTTTCTCTTTCTCATGCTCCCACACTAGTATTTTGTCTCTTCCATCCATGTTCCTTTCTAATTAACAATTTTGGATGATATCAACCATTGATTCAAAATTGGATTGAAAAATGGTTTATTTCCTTTCTTAGTGACTTTGGTAAAGTGAATACATGTTGATTACTTCTACTATTTGGTGACTATTGATCACTTCAGTGCTGAGTATATACTACTATTAATCAATGGTTTGAGTGGGTTGGTTAAGCCGCTCGCTCTGGCCAAGCTTAACGAGCACACTCAAACCATTGACTAATAGTGACTAGGAGTGGGCCCAACCACTCTTAGCCAATAGCTTGGGGCCACTATTATGCATTGGTCCCATGGTATTGGTTAAGAGTAGATGGGCCTACTCCTAACCACTATTAGTCAATGGTTTGAGTGTGTTAGTTAAGTTTCTCGCTCCTAATGGTACTTGGATGCTGCCAAACTAGTTTCTTAGAATATGTCTTCTACCTTGATTATATATTGTATGGGTGTATATATATCTAAGATCACCATGTTGGATAATATTATGTTTGCATATTTGCAAAGGATTATATTTGTAACCCTCTAATTGGGATTCAATTTTCATTTTTGAACTCTATGTTATATTTTCCCCATGTTGACAAAGATGTATTAGTCCATGAAATAGATATTGGCCATGCCAAATACTTCATTTGTTGACTTTGGTCTAGTTTTGATATTTTAATGCTATATGTAGAGGATATTATACGTCCTCTTTTGTATCACTATTGAATCAGACTTCCAATCTTAGATATCTCTCTCATGCATTTTGAACCCATCTATTATATAGGTATAAAATATTTCTCTCATATCTTTGATGGATTTAATTACATTTGCAACTTTTCTCTGATACCATGTTGAGTTTTCAAAGGATCACTGCAAATGTACTAAGCAGTGCCATGTCTTTGGTATGTATTTTTCAATTACAACCACCTCTTACATTTATAACAGCATGAGAGAATGGACATGTCCCTTCATGGGGCATGTTTTTTCATTAACATAATTAAAATCTCTTAGTTATATATTATATATTATAAATGTATACAATATCTCTTAATATAAATTTTATATATATATATATATATATATATATATATATATATATATATATATATATATATATATATATATATATATATATATATATATATATATATATATATATATATATATATATATATATATATATATATATATATATATATATATATATATATATATATATATATATGCATATCTTGATATAATTTATCCGAGTAAAGATACAAAACATCAACATCACTAAGAATTTATAGGAAATTAAATAATTTAATTAATAATAAATATAGAAAATATTGAAAAAAAATGATAGGATTTTCAAAGGTTAAGATATTGTAGTCTTAAAAAAAAATTCACTTGTTGAATAACTTTTAAAGAGCCAATAGATCTACAACATCGATCAAAGTACCAACCTTCTTGAATTTTATCTTCCCATCCTCTAGCATTTCTAAAAAAAATTGAAATAAAACATCAATGTAATTTTCCTTGGCATGTAAATTTGGATTCTCTACTAAAAAATGGAAATCTAATTGTCAAAACGTAAAGAGGGGTCCTCATTCACAATCAAGTATATTCAATCAAGACACAACACCATAGAGGAACAAGGGGATTTGTTGGAAACTTAGAATTGGAATGATTGTTATTTTTTCATTGATGTCAAATCTATTGATAAGACATAATGCTACCTAATCTAAATGTCATATCTACTTTGATTGGTAAAGAGGATTTGAGATGTTGCTCATAAAATAGCACTTAGAGGAAAGGTTGAGTTATGAAAAGGGAGTTACAATAGACATTTTATTAGATAGACATTGATAAAGTAAAGTGATTATTTATGTCAAGAAAGATAAGTGAAGCTGAGCAATAGAGTAAAAGGCTAAGGAATGTTGAGTGATGCTAGTGTCAACTAAGCTACAGTTAGTGCTGAGAAAATCTAGTGTTGACTAAGAAAGATATTTGATGCCAAGCCAAAAATATTTATAGCGATTGAGTAATTAAGTGATGATCGAGTGTCAGAATTTAGAGATTTTTGAGTGATAATATGAGAATGAATTCAAGGAAATCATGAGATCAATCTGACTCAATTGATTCCTTGGGAGATGTAAACTGCATTTAAAATAATTTTGACAAGTTAGATCATTAAACTCAATGAGAGGATTAGGTAAAGACCTAACAAATGGATTCCAGAGAAGTTTCTAGATGAAGATAAAAAAGATGGGTAGATACAATGAATCATGTTGAATTTGATCGTAAACCCAAAGATCTATGGCGATCATAGAAAATGGTAAAGCAAGAATTTCCTATATAAAGATGTATGGAGCTAAACTAGTGTGTGTGCGAATGTATGTGCAAGTGTGTATGTGAAGAGAGGCATACAGAGCAGGGTGGATCAGAGATGCACAAGTGTGAGAGTGATTGTGAAGCTAAAAGAGATTGCTTATGCAGATGTTGCTGATAGTGATAAGAGAAATCTGAGGAAGAAGGCTTAAGCATTTTTGAAGGGGAAAGACTAGTTACTTGAATGGTTGTTGAGTGAATGAAGATTAGAGATGGAAATGGAAGGCTTATCAATGAGTTAGCACAATGATTGAATAGAGATCTAAACTTGAAAAAGTGAGTTGTAATCACACAAATCTAACCTACTATTTTCTTTCTTATCATTGTTAATAGTTTGTATTGAAATCCTTTTAACAGAGGTTGACCTAACAATCATTTGGAAGACTTAACAATGTGTGTAAATCCTTTAACTATAAAGTTTACTAGATCTTAGTCGGTGGAAACTTATTTATCAATTTCAATATAACTTATATATAATATATATTAGACTATTATCTTTCTTATATATATATATATATATATATATATATATATATATATATATATATATATATATATATATATATATATATATATATATATATATATATATATATATATATATATATATATATTCTTGACTCAATTATATATAGGCAATAGTATTCAATTTGATCTAAGACATGTATGTCGCTTTATTGATATGGTCTATAGATATATTTATTAACTAACATATATACATATTGAAGCATAACCAAGTAGGGACATGACCCTAAGTGGTCATGCCTCAACATGCATATATGTAAGCACTATTTCATAATGAAAATAGCTAACCTGATAACTAATGCAATGTATGTTTTAGGTCTTAATTAGATACATTTAACAATTATAATATACACTACTTTGTACGGGATGTCACCTGATAAACTTAATCGGTGTGAATGGTAAAGGATAAATGATAGTAATAAGACAATTGTCAATCAACACCATAAACCATGTATTATCATTGGTGATCATTTACATAATGCAATCAATATCTATATATCTAAATGCATAAAATTATACAGTATTTAAGAATGGAAATATTGAATATAATAGTGATAGTAATTTTATCAATTACTTACTTTTGAGCATATGTTTCAATAAAACTAATTGCTAACATTCTTAACATTAATTTAGGTGACATTCTAAATGGAATGATCAAAGTCCTCTGACATGGACACTCTTAACAGGGTGATTAAATCCTATAACAAGGTCACATTTAATAGTGTGTTTTGTAACCTTTAACAGGGTTGCTTCCTAAGAAAACTCACTTCAAAAGAGTGAAAAGTAGTGACATATTGCTGGTGATTTTTCCAAATTAGGTTTTCACGTAAAAAATCATATTGTCAAATACGTGTTGAAATATTTATATGTTTTACATTTGATAATGTTTTCATTATGCAAAGCATGTTATGTTTAAGACAATATTTTCAGTACAGACCAAGCAACAACAGGTTTAGCAAAATAGTGAGTTTTTGTGTTTGATTGTTCAAATGGTACTTAAGGACCTTGAGTAATTGATTCACACCCCCCCCCCCTGGTTGCTCTTAGTTATTCTAAATATTTCTAACAATTGGTATCAAAGCAGAGTGTTTACAGAGAAAAGTTTGAAGTTACTTAAAAGCTAAAGATCATGACTCATAAGAGATATGTGCCAAGCTAAACAAGGAGAACTTTCCTACATGACAAACTTTGATGAGGTTGCACATATCCAGTATCAATGATCCTATTATCAGTTTTTTGGACAATGAATATGTGGAGGTAACAACTACTCCTCTAACACCTTAACAATTGAAGAAGAAACAAGAACACAACCTGTTAATGTTTGATAACTTTACTCAAATAAACATATGTATAATTATATGATATATATATATATATATATACATATATACATATATATACATATATATACATATATACATATATATACATATATACATATATATACATATATATACATATATACATATATATACATATATACATATATACATATATATACATATATATGTATATATATGTATATATGTATATACATATATATAGATGTATATATGTATATACATATATACGTGTATATATATGTATATACGTATATACATGTATATATATATATGTATATACATGTATATATATGTATATATATGTATATACATGTATATATGTATATATGTGTATATACATATATACATGTATATACATGTATATGTGTATATACATGTATATGTGTATATACATGTATATGTGTATATACATGTATATGTGTATATACATATATATGTATATATACATATATAGATGTATATACATGTATATATGTATATATATGTATAGATGTATATATGTATATATATATGTATATACGTATATACATGTATATATATATGTATATACATGTATATATATGTATATATGTATATATATGTATATACATATATACATGTATATACATGTATATGTATATATACATGTATATGTATATATATATGTATATACATGTATACATGTATATACATATACATGTATATACACATATACATGTATATATACATATACATGTATATACACATATACATGTATATACATATATATATATATATGTATATATATGTATATATATGTATATATGTATATATATGTATATATATATATATGTATATATATATGTATATATATATGTATATGTATATATATATATGTATATATATGTATATGTATATGTATGTATATATATATCTGTATATGTATATATATGTATATATATATATATGTATATATACATATATATACATACATATGTATATATATATGTATATATATATATATGATTAAATATATTATTAATTATCTGATTAATAAATAGATATGTTCCATGAAGGGACGTGTCTATTCATTTACTTATTCTAAATATATATCTAAAGAGGATGTAACATTCGACACATACATACCAAACATTATGAAAATGCTTAGTACATTTGCAGCACTATTCAAAATATCAACATGATATCAGAGCAAGGTTATCTTGCAGCTTATAAAACTCAATAAATGATAAAATTGTATCTGTGTAATTTTTGAATTTTAAAGACCATTCTTTGTGCATCCAAAGGTTACATTATATTTGATGAATGTTTGAAATGAGTATTATTATATCCATAGATGTGGATTAAATGTTCCTCATAAATTGTGATTTTGTGTTTCCCCTCTGCAACATATTTTCTAGTTTATAAATGTAATGAAGTAACATAGTAACATCAAGATTATAAGTCACTTTGAATTTATTAGTTCCTCAAATAATTCCTTGGAAAATCATGCTTCTTCTCTAATTGTAAAAAATTACTAATGAAAATCATCGTAAAGTAATTCACCCACCATAAATTGAGGAGACTCGTCCATTAAGAGTTTCTCTTAATTATAATGCTTGGTGGATTTGCATTGGTTGGAGAGATTTCATGGACTCATCTTTAAATCACATTAATAATATTATGAATAATAAATCAATCAAACTGTAAGATTTCCCAATAAGAAGACAGAATGGAACATCAACTTGAATGTGTTATCACAAGACGACGCTGGTTGATTTCATCAACACGTCAATACTTCCCATCCTCACCATGGACTCACCAAATCTTTTATGCTAATTAGATAAATTCAACATGTTACTCACCATATTATGAGTGGAAGTAGTTGAAAGTTGGGTGAGGAGCATCAGTATTTGGGCATTTTATGAAATGTCATCAGTGAGTTTTATAATCTATCATCAATGATTTGCAACTACTATAATTTATCCTTCCACAAGTATCTTGTGAGTTACATTATAATGAGCAATTGATTCTAATGGAGGAGCATCTTTTGGTATTCAAGTTTGGGTAGGATTGCAATGATACTTGCATACAGACTTTTGAGCATGGCAAAGTCCATCAAGAATTTTGTAGTGATAAACCTTGTAGACATTAGGGAGGTGTCAAACTTCAACATCATGTATGAGCTCTACAATATTTCCACTAGTGTATTCTTATTTCACAACAAGCACATAATGATTGGTCTGAAATGTATGAAATTCTCAAGACATAATATTTGTATGCCACTTTGAATAGTAGTGGATCCACTACAAGTTGATGCAATAATAAAGGTACATATAAAAGGGCATAGCACACATCATGAATAATTTGAGGTAATATATATAGTTGTACTTGTCGATCAGCCACTAAGTTGGTCAAGTAAGTTACCTTTGTTTTGTTTTTTTACTATTATACTTCCATTAGAATATAATGAGTGTGTATCAAATTCATCTTAACTCATTTGTATGTATTTATAAAGAATATAATAGTACAAATATATGGATCATTTCTTGAATTGAATATATATTTGATAATCATAGTTAGTTATTTGATAACAAATAATATGGCTATTGTAATACCCCAAAATTGGCTCATTGCCATGATAATCAACTTTGGTTTATTCAACTATTCCTAAGTCCTATTTTAATAGGCAATTCTAATTCTAAATAATTGCTACTTGACCTAGGTGTCGAATGCAGAAAACCATAATTTTCATTAATCACACTATTTATTTAATTCTTAAGTATCGACTCAAATTAGCTACATAAACCTATTGATTTAATTAAATTTAATTATAAGTATTCTACTTTAATTAAATTAAAATCACCTCTTTAGCTAATGTACAAAGGAATTAAATACATTTAATTTAATAAGATATCTCCTCTTTTTAATTATTCAATTAGTTAAATTTGTCTATGTATGAGGTCATATTCTATTTTATTAAATTAAATATTCACTCAAAAAAAGGAACCAGTCAACCCCTTTTATCACTCAAAAAGCAATTAGTCAGCTTCTTTTACCACTCAAAAGGCAGTTAGTTAGCTCCTTTTATCACCCAAAAAGGACTCAGTTAACTCCTTTTATCACTCAAAAAGGACTTAGTTAACTCCTTTTATCACTCAAAAAGGACTCAGTTAACTCCTATCACTCAAAAGGACTTAGTTAACTCTTTTTATCACTCAAAAAGGATTTAGTTAACTCCTTTTATCACTCAAAAAGGACTCAGTTAACTCCTTTTATCACTCAAAGGCAACCAGTTAACTCCCTTTTCATGAGGAAGTTACATTTATAACTAGCTCTCCTCTTTGACCTTGAATGTCCATTTCGGTTAATCTCGACTGTCAATCACCTCTTGGATTCTACAAAAGAAGCTTTCCATTCCTCATTACAGAGGATGAATTTTAGAATTTGCATCAAATTTATGCTGAAATTGTTACTCACTTTGCTCACATTTGCATAGCTTTATTTCCTTCATTGTAATATCATTTAGATTTTAAATATGCATCCATTTAGCATACTATGCTTCTTCATTTCCTAGATTAATAATTGTATCTCTGATCTAGATTAATTTCACTTTAATTTAGTTGCATAAATCCTTCATTCTAGAGGTATGGTTGCCTACTTCTCATTCTGAGAGCAAAGGTATAATCCTTCTAGTTAGAAGGCAATAGGTCACTCTATTAGACTTTTTGAATAAATAATACAATTTTTATTTCGGGATGATCTAATAGGTAATGACCATGTTGAAGTGTATGTGAGGATCATAGGCCCCTCAATTTCACATATACATTTATGGCACCCACTGTGGGGCTCGAAAAATCAATTTTTCTAGCCTTATTTTCTACATTTTTATTGTTCTATTCGTACAGGTTTCCAGATTTTTGCGTGAGAAATATAATTTTTGTGCAAAGAGCTAAAGATTTCACATCTTCCTCTACACTTTCTCGAGTGAAAAAGTGCATAATCGCATGGATTCTTGCGTGGTGCACATCATTTCTTCACACGAGTCTGTGCATGATTACGCACAGAATTTTGCAACAAAAATGTGAAATACAAGTTTTCAAATTCCAAATTATCAAGATGTTTGTTCGACTAACATTTTTCTCTGGAGAAATTTATTTCTAATTTATGGTTTTTTTTCTATAGCTTAACAGTGGTTTGTAGGACATTTTGAAAATTCTATTTTTTTTAAATAAAAATAAAAAAGATTATTTTTTGAATTTTGACTTTTGACTTTTTCATAAGTTTTGGCTTTTTTGAAGTTGTTTTATGGGTATCAAAAAGAACAAAAAAAGTCAAATTTGATTTTCCCATAGTTAAGCTTCCATTTAACTAATGGTGTTTTTTGAAGCATTTTATTTCTAATTTCTAGTTTTCAATAGCTTAACAGTGGTTTGTAGGACGCTTGATGAAGATACCTTCTATCTAAATACTTGGAACATATACTGATTATGTGAATGCAGGACACTTGTCAAAGATATGCATGATGAAGATTTGTTTCAAACCCACATAAACATTGTGTCTTCTTTTATTGCTTTTCACAAATAGTATAAATAGGGCTTGTGAACTTCGTAGGGTGTAAGGCAGAGGAATTAGGGAGTATGCTCTTTACCACTTAGAGGTCATGACCAAGAGTAAATCAAAAACCTAGAAGCCTATAAAAGATGGCATTTGAGGGAGGCAAGCAAGTTAGTGGTTCTCCCAAATGAAGCCTTTAATGAAGAGATGATAATTTCCTTTTAGGGGATCAAAGTCTTGGAATAGGACAAGGTGGGATCAATTAAGCTAACTCGGTGATTAAAATGTCTTGCATGTTTGGGTGAGGAAACAAGGTAGAGGAGTATGCTCTTTCCCCTTGAGGGAAATTAGAAACTTTGACCCTTAGATCCAAACCACTAGTCTAATTCAATCCTTTAGAGGGCCTGTCGGAGTGATCCAACCTCCAGGAATGACCCAAGTGAGCACATTCCTTTTGTTAAAGATTCCACCTCACTATAATAAAGAAGATTTATTGAGCAAAAGACTCCAAAGCTATATTAATTTCCTCTTCTTCATTTTGATATCACATATCAAGAAGAGGCTTTTTAAACTGCACTGGTCAGTGCCAGCCCTAGTCTTGCTAATCAAGAGTGTGCACTTACAGATGCTAGTGTGGGTTGTTGGCCTCAACATCTCTTGTGAAGCCACTGGGGATTAGTATGAATGGAAGCCAAGCAAAAACCTCTTAGTTAGTTGCTACCTAGTTCACCTCTTAAAGGAGGCATAATCTTTTTGCAAGGAGGGGGAAGAATCTCTCCTATAGAACTCACCATAGGCATGCAAATGGGTGTTGGAAGGTAGTATATGCGCTTGACCCCTACCAAAAGGGTGTTCATGTAGTGTATATGTTATTGAGCCCTTTGAATACACCAA
The DNA here is from genome assembly GCA_028749045.1 of Cupressus sempervirens. NCBI lineage: Eukaryota > Viridiplantae > Streptophyta > Pinopsida > Cupressales > Cupressaceae > Cupressus > Cupressus sempervirens. Next base: position 126,963,808 of record CM053784.1, read on the forward strand.
AAACATGGGCACCCTCTAGGGGGTGACATGGTTGTGTGAGGTGTGTGCATGCACATAAGTTGTGGGACAAAGGTTTTTCCTTCTCTACCAATTTTCTTTTTTAGGGATAAAAGTGTGTTTATTATTAAGTCTTTAAACATTGTCCAAACCTATCAAACAAACTAAATCTTAAGACTCCCCCAACCCTCTGAGTTGTTTTGTCCTCAGTTGGGTTGTTTGAAACTACTGCTTGCTTCCTATGTTTATCTAGAAACCAATTGTCTTGTTCAAAACAACCAAAATGTTGTCCAAAACTTGAAAACAATCTTACTGCCTATCTGAAATCTATCAAAACAACCAAAAATCTATCCACAATAGTATGAAACTTGAAAAAATTGCTTCAAAATTCAGTATCTACTTGTGCTCTAAATCTAGTCTATTATCTGCAACATTTTACCTCTTCTTTGTCTACAAACAATGTCAAATAGTGGCTTCCTACTTAGCTAATGACTTATGACCTACACATAAACTAATCTTGTCTCTTGTTCACTTTGTCTTTGGTCTTTGGTGCTTGTCATACTCTATGTCATGATAGTCATAATCTTTGGCTATTCTAGCCATTACTTAGATGACCCGTACCTTAGTATATAGTACCCTTATATTGCTTTATTTTTGAGACTATGTTCTAGTGTGGTCCTTGTTTAAGATTTCACTTTTTGTCCTTGTCTATGACTGTGGCAACAAGAAGTGGCAAAGTTTTTTATCCCCAAAGACCTAGACGAGGTAGAGCTAGGGATACTAATCACAACAGAGGTCACTCTTCAGTCCATACACAATCTATCTCTAGTTCATGTAGTGAGGAATCTTCATGATCCCCCCACCTATCAAATCATCTTGGGTCCATAGAAAATTCTCTATAAACTTCCAACAAACTAGGAATCCCTTGTATCAAGAGGATCCTGAAACTAGCAAAGGTCCCACATGTCCAAACAACATATCTAAATTCTTTTTCAAAGGACCTTTCCAATCACAACATACTAAAATTGAACACATTCCAACAATGGCTAATTACAAACCTGAACACGGTGAACATAGTAGAAACCAAGACCAAACTAGGAATGACAAAGAAAAAGACCATGACATTGATAGGGAGTAGGAAGATGTGGAAATACTTCCTGAACACATAGCAAAGTGTTGTAAAGACAAAAAATTTCAAAAGGTCATGGAAATTCTACTCAACGAAGAGAAAGAAAAATACTTTCTCAAACTTGCCCAAGAGGGAACTAAGCTACCCCATCATTTCAATGTAGAAACTATCATCAGACTCGAAGAGGAAACTGAGACTTCCAAACTCCAAAAACAACTAAAAATTATGCAAGACCAACTAGCTTAGATGATGCATGAGAAAGACAAACCCATAAAAACATACACCTTAGATGCTCTTTATCCATTTGAATTTGACAAGAGCATAGACATGCCTCCTTTTCCAAGAGGAGTAGAGTTACCTGAGTATGATAAATACTTTGGAACTATCAATCCCCAAGATCATTTGTGTGAATTTGGTGCCTTGTCTATGGAATTTATGCATAATCAAATGTATCTCATATGTTTATTCCCAAGAAGTCTAGGTGATCAAGCTATGGAATGGTTTTCACACTTGCCTCTTGGTATCAAAACATTTGATGAAATTGCCAACTTGTTTGTCTAGCAGTATTCTCATAAAGTTTAGCACCCTGTTAACATCTGAGATTTCTGTAATCTTAAGCAGAAGGTTGGGGAACCTTTCCTCACATTCCTTCAGAGATGGAGACAACTTTATACTAAATACTCACACAAAATCTCAGAAATAGAGAAACTTGACATCTTTATGGATAACCTCCTACCTAATTTTGGGTATAGAGTCCAACTTCAAGGTCCATGCACCTTTGAGGACATGGTTACACAAGCTATCTGCATAGAGGAATTCATGGTCAAGAAGGGTGAACTTACTTTTCAGAAAGACACAAAACAAGGGTCCACCTCTAACAAGGACAAACCCAACTACATCAACAAGAACTGAGAAATTGTACATGATGGGGTTGTTGACAATGTCACTCCTAAGCCTTCTAAGGCAGCATTTATTCTCATAGATAGTCTTAATGCAGCCAAGAATACTAAGAAACCTCCTCCTAATAACAAGACATTTGGGAATAGACTAAGAAACTCATGGGCTACGTGCCCTAAATGAGAGTATACACCTCTGGGTGAACCTTTGGATGTGGTTTACAAAATCTTTTTATAGAACAAGCTTATTTCACCATTGGACAACTCTCATCCTTATGATCCGCAACCATGCCCACCATGGTGGAAAAAAATTGCATTCTATGAGTACCACCAAAATAAGGGGTGCAAAACTAGAAACTGCATAAACCTATGTCACAAAGTCCAAAACATGATTGATGATGGTGACATTGTGGTCGATGGACATAACAAGAACTCAGATCACAAGGCTTTCAAAGAGCCCTTCCCAGCTTATGAAAAAGGAGAGAGCTCAAAACCAAAACCTAACAAAAAGATCAACTATACACACTCTAATGACAACAATGTGATCAACATGGTTGAACCTATGGATTCTGAGTACTATGACATCATTACCATTAAGGGCAAGCAAGATACCACTAAACCCAAGACACCATTTATCTTGAGGGGCCCTACTTCCAATGTAATGGACAACACATCTTCTTAACAATGTGCCAACATTATTACACGCGTTCGTGCCAAGTTGTTGCTCAAAGGCCATGTGCCCTCTACTTCCAATCTTGAACAACATAAAGACAAAACCCTTGTTGGTCCATCTGGCAAAGGTGTAAAACTCACGACAAATTTAGAAGCAACTAGCTATAGTGTTCTCGATCAATTAAAACAAACTAACACTCAAATCACAATCTTTGAGCTACTTAAAATCTCGCCTACTCATAGGAAAATTTTGGACAAAGACTTCACTAAGGAAAATGCTCCTCAAGATCTTGATCTTGAGTGATTTCAATCTATGGTAGGTCACCTGACTTCACCCTACTTTATGTCCTTCTCTGAGGAGGAGGATAACTCATTGAGTCACCCACACAATCAACCTCTACACATTGAGGTCATGATACATCAAACACATATTCATCGGGTACTCATTGATAATGGCACTGGGCTAAACATTATCTCTGCTACTCTACTTAGACAATTAAATTACTCTGAGGACTCTATTGATCCTCTCTGCAGGATTACTATCAAAGCATATGATGAAGTTGAATGAAAGTCTCTCAGTCTTGTGGTCTTGCCCCTTCACGTTGGTCCTATAAAAAGGGATGTCACTTGTCAGGTCCTCAACATTCCCTTGTCTTATAACATTCTACTAGGATGGCCCTAGATACATGAGATGCATGATGTGCCCTCCACATACCATCAATGCATCAAATTTCTATTTCAAGGTTCTAAAGTCACCATTCCTGCCAATACTAGTTACACCTGCAATATGCTCAAAGTTGCTAAGAATTTTGTCCCCATTAATAGGGAGTCTATTGATTATCATGAAAACAAGCTAAAAAAAATTGATCAATCAATCAACTTGAAAGAGACTAGCATGGGTGAGTACCATATCAAATTAGTGTTGTCATTAACATCTCTTCCTGAGTCTCCCCATCATTATGGAAGACCATCTGAGGCAAAGAAGCCATTTGTGTTGACACATCAAACCAAGTATAATGGAACTTTTGTCAAGGCTATGGTTCCCTTAGAAGATGAAAGCAAAAATAGAGCCATTGTTGCCTGGCTTTACAAAGAAGTCTCTAGTAGAGTTAAGAAAACAAGCTCGTGAGATCACTCCTAAGAAGTATGGTCCTGGTCTTAGACTCATGAAGCACTTCGGCTATAAGGGAACCAGTCCTATTGGGTGCAACAACAATGGTCTAGTTGATCTTATCAAAGAGCTAGCTTGAAGAAATAGAGATACATCTGGTCTAGGCTTTAAGAAGGTTCCATTTCATGTAGGGGCTAACAAATTCATACCAGAGCCTAAGAGTTCATCCAAAAATGAGTCACAAGCTAAGTTAGACACTCAAAAGGAACAATCTAATGATGAGGATCCCTATCCTTATCCTATTCCTCATGATCTTGCTAAATTATTTGCTGAGCTAAATGACTTTGTGCCACGTGTTAGCACTATGGATGATACTAGTGATTCTTCTGAGGACAATACTGAGCAACCCAAAGATCATTCGAAAAAGGGAGAGTTTAGTCAGTCATTATGTATCTCAATCTGTGTAAGAACCTAGATGATGAACATGAGTATGTCCCTATCACTATTGGGGAGTTCTATAATCTCTCACCATGTAGCACTGATTCTAAGGAATATGAGTTTGACTCTCTTCTAGAAGCGACTACTAATAAAGACACTGACCAAGTTCATGTCTATGAAAACCAAATTGAAGTGGGTGAAACATCTAGGGTTAGGTCAGATGGGTATGATCCAACTAGTGTCCTAGAGTTGTCAATTGTTGACATTAGTACTCAGAGGCATTCGAATGCATCTATGGATAAAGTTTCCATAGGTCTCGAATTGCTGGTCCAAGCACTTAATGACTTTACTATAAACACAATTAAACCAACCACTATTCTTTCACTCACACATCCTAAGCTTATAGACTAGAACCCCAATGCATATAGTGAAGTCCCCACATTCCAGAATGATTATGCTCTCGCCTGCTACCTAAATGCTATCAAACTTGTAACGTCTTCCACCAATGAACAGAGCATCAACATGACTAAAGCTAACATCAAATATCTCAGTCATACAATTAAAAAGAAAAAATGCAAAAGGTTTGATGGTGAAAACCACATTTTGGCAGTGTTGAAACCCAAAATAGTAAAAACAAAAGACATATCCAAGGGTGAAAACCTCTCTAAGGTGCCTACGAGTGAGATATTTGATGCACTTCCTAGTCACTTTCAAGAGAGATCATCAGTGTTGATATAGCCAACATAGCTAATCAACCTAGGCACAAAAGTACATCCTCATATGATACATTTGGCACAGTCACTATCTCCAAGAGAAAGAGAAGAATTCATTTCCTTCTTCTAAGAAAAGACGATAAATTTTGCTCGAACATATTCTGACATGCCAGGACTAGATCCTGATCTCATTATGCACCATTTGTCCATCACACCAGGCATTAAACAAAAACTTCAAAAAATGCATCCTCATGTTGCATTGCTCATCAAAGCTAAACTAGAGAAGCTTCTGAAAGCTGGATTCATCCGTTCAATTGATTATGCTGAATGGATATCCAACATTGTTCTAGTCTCCAAGCATGATAAATCTATTAGAGTTTGTACTAACTTCTGTGATCTAAACTTAGCATGTCCTAAGGATGATTTTTCACTTCCCAACATTGATATGATAGTGGACATGACAGTAGGATATGAGATGTACTCACTCAAGGATGGGTTTTCTAGTTATAATCAAATAAAAATTGCACCAGAAGATTAGGAAAAGACTTCTTTTACATGTGCATGGGGAACCTTCTATTGGAATGTAATGCCATTTGGCTTGAAAAATGCTGGTGCTACCTATCAGAGAGTGGTAACTACAATTTTCCATGACATGATGCATAAGACCATGGAGGACTATGTGGATGATACCTTGGTCAAAAGTGCAAAATGAAATACTCATTTGCAAGATTTGGGACCCATCCTAGATCACATGGAAAAGTTCAGTCTCAGGTTCAATCCTAAGAAATGCGCATTCGATGTCACATTAGGAGAACTGCTAGGATACATTATGTCTGCGAAAGGAATCAAGGTGGATCCAGAGAAGGTTCAAGAAATTATGGATATGCCTCCACCCCGTAACAATAGCCAGATGAGAGGTCTACAAGGAAGACTCCAATCTATTTGTAGGTTCATTTCATAGTTGGCAAATAGATCACAACCTTTTACAAAGACTTTACATAAGGGTGTGAAATTCAACTAGAGTTAGGATCGTGAGAAAAACCTGACACAAATAAAACAATATCTTGCTAATCCACTAATCTTGATGCCTCCTATCTATGGGAGGCCTTTTATTTTGTACATTTCAACAATTGAAACATCTCTGGGAATCTTATTAGCTCAAGAGAACAATGAAAACAAGGATAGAGCTATTTATTATTTGAGTCACACTCTAATCTCTTATTAGAAGAATTAAAACATCATTGAGAAATCTTACTTGGCAGTTGTCTTTGCTTCCCAAAAATTGAGACACTACATGCTTGCCCACACTACACGACTGATGGCTAAAATAGATCCACTAAAATACTTTCTCAATAAGGCAGATCTCACAAGACAATTGGCTAAGTAGGTTGTGATACTTAGTGAGTTTGACATTCAATATGTTGAACAAAAAGCTATCAAGGGACAAGAAATTATGGATCAGCTAGCAAATTCACCTATGTAGAGTCTTCTCCTAATGGACATTGATTTCCTTGATGAGTCAATTATGACACTCACACACCAAACATGGGTGATGTTCTTTGATGGGTCGTTCACACAACAGGGATCTAGTGTTGGATTACTTTTCATAATGCCACAAAGATATTCATTACCTAAAGCATACAAGATTATGTTTCCTTGTACAAACAACATTGCTGAATACGAGGCTTTGATTAATGGCATGAAGATTACTACTGAATGGAGAGTTGATCAGTTAGATATCTTTGGGGACTCCCAACTCATAATCAACTAGGTTAATGATGTGTATCAAAAAAAGGATGAGAAATTAATCCCTTACAAATGCATGGTTGATGACCTAAAGAAGTATTTTGTACACATCATCTTCCAGCAAATTCCTTGAGCAGATAACAAAGTGGTTGATGCAATGGCTACTTTGGCCTCCTTGGTACAGATGCCCGATAATGATCTCCAACATGAGTTCTTGGTGGAAGCATTACACTACCTGGCCTATGATACCCCTAATTCTAGGATGATATGTTCTATTATAGGACAAGACTCATCTCGCTACCATCACATTTACTCCTATCTCCATACCAAACCATTCTGGATGGTCTAACCTAGAATGAAAAACATTATCTTATTTGTAATGCTTCACGGTATGTCATTATTGTTGATGACTTGTTTAGGAGAGGTCTCGATGGAACACTACTTAGGTGTTTAGAACCTAGAGAGCCCAAATGTGCATTAGTTGACGTTCACGAGGGCATTTGTAGATCCCACTCAAATGGCTTGACACTAGCTTGTAAACTCATTAGAGCTAGTTACTATTGGCCTAAAATGGAGCAAGAAGTAGTCAAGTACACCAAGTACTCCAAGTAGTGCCATCTCCATGGGAATCTGATTCATGCTCCAAGCAAGGAGCTGATTCCATCTACCACAATGTAGCCATTTCAACAATGGGCCTTCGACTTGGTGGGTAAAATTCACCCATCTTCTTCTAATGGACATAAGTTAATTATTACAACTATAAACTACTTTACGAAATGGGTAGAGGTAGTACCCCTCACAATACCAAATGGAAAAATTGTAGCTCTTTTTATCAAAAATTACATCATATTTAGGTATGGTGTACCATCCTCCATCATTACTAACAACGGAGGATAGTTCAAAAATAAAGAATTCAAGGAACTATGCAAAAGATTCAAAATCACACAACATTGGTCTTCTATCTATTACCCCCAAGGTAATGGTCAGGTAGAGGCATTTAACAAGGCAATCCTCAGGATCCTCCATCACATAGTTAGCAAATCTGGGAGGGACTGGCACCTCTAGATTAATCAAACTTTTTGGGCATACAGGACAAGCATCAGGACTCCAACAGGTACAATGCGCTTTGCTTTAGTTTATGGAGGAGATGATGTGCTTCCAATAGAGGTTGAGATTCCTACTCTGAGAATCTCTATGAAAGGCTTTATTATTGATGAAGATTACATAATAGCTCAGCTTCAAGAGCTAGTACTACTAGATGAATGTCAACAAGTGGCGTGTGATCATCTGCAAGCTTATCAATAGTGAATGTCTAGAAGCTACAATAGGAAAGTTAAGCCATGTGAGTTCCAACTAGGTGATCTTGTCCTGAGAAAGAATCTTAAGAATCAACAACAACAGGTCCAAAAAGGGAAGTTTGAACCAAACTGGCTTGGTCCTTACATAATTACTATAGTGTATGGATATGGTGCTTACCAACTTTCTACAACCAAGGGAGAAGTGCTCAAGGAACCTATCAACACTCTCCACCTAAAGCAGTTTTACAACTGATCTAATCTTAGAAGCTCTTTGTTCATATCTAAATGTCCTGAAAAAAATCTAAAAATTGCAAATAGTCCTAAAAAATCATTATCTTGGTGAGAACCTAGCAGATAGGCATCTTGGTAATACCAAAAAAAAATTAAAAAGTTTCAAAAATTAAAAAAAAAAGAGAAAAAAGAGAAAAATACAAAAAAAAAAGAAGAGAAAAACAAGAAAGTGCTATTGGTGAAAACCTAGAAATAGGCATCATGGTAGCAAAAAAAAATGAAAGCCCTAACAAGAAGGTGAAAACCTGGCAAACAGGTGCCTCTTGTTCCCAATGCTCCATCTTGTAGTGCATCTTTTGGCTCCCTGTACAATTTCTTTTCTTCTTTAGTTTACTACTTTATTTCTCATCTATCCATGGATTGAGTCTTGTCATAGCTCGGGGGCACTACTCTCTAGTGTCCTAGAATCTCTTTCGCGATAGTCACCAGTTGTTTCAGTTGTGTCTACTTACTATCGCTAGTGTCACTCTTTGTCAAGATTCTCCTTATAAAGTCTCTTTTGTGATAGTCACTTGTTGGTTCAACTATATCTATGTACTGTCACTAGTGTCACTCTTTGTTGAGATTCTCCTCATAGAATCTCTTTCGCGATAATCATAGTTGTTTTAACTATGTTTGCCTACTATCGCTCGTGTCACTTTTGGAGATTCCTTAATGGAAAATCTCTCTTGCATCAATCACTAGCCATTTTGGCCATGTTTGTCTACTGTCGCTCGGTCCTCTTTATGTTCTTCACATTGAAGATTCCTCTTTGACCTCAATCACCAGCTATTCTGGTTGCATTTTTCTACTTTTGTCACCGTACTAAAGAGATTTCTTTCATCTATGTTCTAGACATTGACACTTGACATCAATCCCAATAACATGAACTCAAAATGACATACTTGTTTAGATATACTGAGCATTTTCTTTGTTTGTTTCTTTTTCACTTCATCATGTCTCCTCGAGCAACTCAATGATGTCATTTTCAATTAGAGAATCTAGGACTGGGGGCATGATCTTTTCTTTGCTTTATGTTTTTGGTTTAGTTCCATTGATTTGAGGTGTACATATAAATGGGGTGTCTACTATAAGAGCCTCCATCTTGTATTGGATGGCCATGTGTACCTCGACTCCTTTTATATGGATAAATCAATGAGGTTGGTTCTTCTCCTTGCTTGTTGGAGTGAACTCTTTATGCTATAGTAAATATTGATACTCATCCTGCTAAGTGAATGTACGGGTCACTACGAGTATATATGGAAACTTATGTCTCAGGTTACAGACACAAGGGCCATTGCAGACAGAATACTTATTGATTACTTAGCATAAGAGTGATCTCCCATGTGTCTGGTGTGTTTGCATGAAAGAAACATTTTGGTCATCCCTGCATTTATGCTCTGATACTTATGTTCACTTGCTCTATTAAAAGGGACAAATGTTCTAGTCATTCTAGCTTCTTGTGCCTCGAATGCTTGCATTTAATCTTGAAAAAACTAGAATAGATGTCCTATTCATATTCCTATGATTGTAATGTCAGTGGGGATTGTATGACATCTGGAATTCACTATATGCTCAGTGATGATAATTATTGAAGCTTGGTAAATAGACCTAGGGTTGCATCTAGTTTAAGATTGTATCTAGCATAAGATTGCATTGCATAAGCACATGGTTTGATCGTAGATCTACTTACATCCTTTTTTATGAGGAATTGTTGGCTTATTCAAAGTATCATGTTTCTTCATGACTGCACAAATGATCAATTAATCACCCTCTTGGCTACTTTGACTACTTTGAATACATTTTTGGAGATCAAATTTGAAATCTAACACACTTAAACAGCTCAAAATAACATTTTAAAATTTTGGGACCAACGTGATTGAATGCTTGTGCAATCCATTTTTTTTCTAATACTTTGTGAATCTTGAAATCCTTTCAAATCACACTTTCTTCAAATTTTCTAATATATCTGGAAAAAGTCAAATCTGGTCAAACTTTTGTCAAAATTGGTCTTTTTTAGAACTCAAAATCACTTCAAATTGGCTTCTATATTTCTTTTGATCATTCTAATCTCTTCTAACTTCTTCTAATCATTATGACCTCTTCTAGATTTCTTCTAATCATTCTAATCTCTTCTAAATTCTTCTAATCATTTTGATCTCTTCTATATTTCTTCTGATTGTTCTAATCCCTTCTATATTTCTTCTTATCGTTTTGATCTCTTTTATGTTTTTCTAAGCCTCATATTTCTTCAGTATCCTTTAATATACTATGCTACATCAAATTTTTGGTGTGTCATCTTTCATTTTTTCTCCTAAGGGGCAAGATGATTACATCATTGAATCAGAAATTCAACTCAATTTGAATCTTATGTCCTCATCACTCAAGGCATCTTCATTACTCAGGGCATCTTCATTGCTCAGGGCATCTTGTTTCAATCTTATGTTCTCACCAGTAGGGGCATCTTGTTCCTCTCTATCTAGCATCATTTTTCATCCATCTCATCTTTTCATCAGCTGATCACATCTTATAACATTTCTAGTCAAAGTTTGATAGATAGGTATGAGGATAGTCTAAACCCTGACTCCTGAGGTTCTAAGGATGATTTTACGACTCATGATTGGATCATGTTATCTTTTATGCTTAGGTATCCAGGTGTTCTATCTAGATCCTTAAAGGTTAAGCTTCATTCTAAACGAACCCTTTAAAATGCTTATTCAACTTAGGTATCTAGGTGTTCTATCTGGATCCCTTAAGATTAAGCTCCATTCTAGAGATAATATTTAAAATCTTTTCAACTTAGGTATCTAGGTGTTCTATCTAGATCCCTTGAGATTAAGCTCCATTCTGGAGATAATCTTTAAAATCTTTTCTATTTAAGTATCTAGGTGTTCTATCTGGACCCCTTAAGGTTAAGCTTCATTCTGGAGATAATTCTTAAAAGCTTATTCATCTTGGTATCTAGGTGTTCTATCTAAATCCCTAAAGGTTAAGCTTCATTCTAGAGAAAACCTTTAAAATTCTTATCAATTCAGGTATCTAAGTGTTTTGCTTGGATTCCTTAAGGTTAAGCTCCATTTTGGAGCTAATCTTTAAAAGCTTATCAAATGGTCTTTGTATCATCAATTTCAAAACCAATCTCATTTCTTGATCTTCACATCATGCTTTCTGATTTTTTTTAATTGAACATGTTGCTTGCACATTCATTCAAAGAGGAGAAAAATGTAATACCCCAAAATTGGCTCATTGCCATGATAACCAACTTTGGTTTATTCAACTATTCCTAAGTCCCACTTTACTAGGAAATTCTAATTCTAAATAATTGCTACTTGACCTAGGTGTCAAATGAAGAAAATCATAATTTGCATTAATCACACTATTTATTTAATTCTTAAGTATCGACTCAAATTAGCTACATAATCCTATTGATTATATTTAATTTAATTTAATTATAAGTATTCTACTTTAATTAAATTAAAATCACCTCTTTAGCTAATGTACAAAGGAATTAAATACATTTAATTTAATAAGATATATCCTCTTTTTAATTATTGAATTTAATTATTCAATTAGTTAAAGTTATCCATTTATGAGGTCATATTCTATTTTATTAAATTAAATATTCACTAAAAAAAAGGAACCAGTCAGCCCCTTTTATCACTCAAAAGGCAGTTAGTCAGCTTCTTTTATCAATCAAAAGGCAATCAGTCAACTCCATTTATCACTCAAAAAGGACTCAGTTAACTCCTTTTATCACTCAAAAAGGACTCATTTAACTCCTTTTATCACTCAAAAAGGACTCAGTTAACTCTTTTTATCACTCAAAAAGGACTCCGTTAACTTCTTTTATCACTCAAAAAGGATTTAGTTAACTCCTTTTATCACTCAAAAAGGACTCAGTTAACTCCTTTTATCAGTCAAAGGCAACTAGTTAACTCCCTTTTCATGAGGAAGTTACCTTTATGACTGGCTCTCCTCTTTGATCTTGACCATCCATTTTGGTTAATCTTGACTATCAATCACCTCTTGGATTCTATAAAATAAGCTCTCCATTCCTCATTACAGAGGATGAATTTTAGAATTTGTGTCGAATTTATGCCAAAATTCTTACTTTGCTCACATTTGCATAGCTTTATTTCTTTCATTGTAATACCATTTAGATTTTAAATATGCATCCATTTAGCATACTAGGCTTCTTCATTTCCTAGATTAATAATTGCATCTCTGATCTAGATTAATTGCACTTTCATTTAGATGCATAAATCCTTTGTTCTAGAGTTCTAGTTGTCTGCTTCTCATTCTGAGAGCAAAGGCATAATCCTTCTAGTTAGAAGGCAACAAGTCACTCTATTAGACTTTTTGAATAAATAATGCAATCTTTATTTTGGGATGATCTCACAAGTAATGACCATGTTGAAGTGTATGTGAGGATCAGAGGCCCCCCAATTTTGCATATACAGCTATCTATATATGTGTATTAAAAGTATACATTTCACTTAGATATTTATCTATATTGGAATGATCTTATTATGTGGAATTATTATTATTCTTGTGTATTATAGTAGTCTTCTCTTATTCAAATTTTTTCAATGCATACTAGAAGAGCTATTTTCCTTGATCTTTTCCTTCAAGTATGTTCTTGTAGAAAAAAAAAGATTGAGATTCAGAGGGAGTTTGACACTAGATCAAAGGAAATGTTGGATAAGGAGCTCTGAAGATTGAGATTCATAGGGAGTTTGAAAGTTCATATGTGTGACTATATGATTTTAATGGGCCTACCCATTGTGTACATCATGAGGAAGTGATGACTTCCAAATTATGTCACTTGTATTTGCATAAGTTATTGTAAGGTGATGATTTTACAATAACTTGTATTATGAGATCAAACAAATTGAGTATATGGTGAATGTCTTGCATCTTAACATTTTGGAAGGTCATTACTCAAAGAGTATTTGGTGAATATCATTGATATTATGGGAAGCCAATACTCTTGATATCAAATGTGAAATCAAAGCCTTTTAAATACTTGGTGAATATCATTGATATTCTAGGAGGCCAATACTCTTGATAACAGATGTGATATCAAACATTTTTTGAGTAATTGGTGAATATCATGTATTTTGGGAGACCAATAATCTTGATATCAAATGTGATATCAAAACTTTTTTGAGTACTTGGTGAATATAATTAATATTTTGTGAGGCCAATACTCTTGGTATCAGATGTGATATCAAAACATTTTCAGTACTTGGTGATATCATTGATATTCTAGGAGGCCAATACTTGTGATGCCAAATGCAATATCAAATGGTGGAAAACTTTTGAGGTATCAAATGATATATCCTTAAAATATTTAATACTATAGATGGTGTAATATTTGTCTTTTTTTCATCCTCCCTAGGTAAGAGGGAGTGTTAATGTTTCATAGCTTCTGTCAGATAAACATATGTATAATTATATGAGATAATAATTGAGTTATAAATGTATGAGAGAAATATATCTATAATTTTATATAATTATATATTATTAATTATCTTATTAAAAAATAGACATGTCCCATAAAAGGAAATGTTTATTCATTTACTTATTCTAAATACATATATCTAAAGAGGATATTAAATTTGGAACATACATACCAAACATTATGGAAGTGCTTAGTACATTTGCAGCGGTCCTTGAAATATCAAAACCAAGAAATGTTGGAAATTGCCTCAACCCTAAGTTATGCCAAATTTGATGACTTAAAAGACTATAATAGTGCAAAGAAAATTGGGACAAATTGAAGACCATATATGGAGGTGATGACAATGTCCTAAGAGCCAAATCAAAAAATTTGAGAGGAAATTTTGATGACATGAGAGTGATGCAAGGTGAGAACATAGTAAAATATTGCATAAGAGTTTTAAAGAGGTTGTCAATGCTATTTGTGGTGAAAAACGAGAAATCAAAGATGAAACATTGATAAGTGAAGTATTGAGGACTCTACTCCCTATCTATGCTATTAGAGTCTCTACAATCTAAGAACTAAGATGCACAACAAGTAACACTTTGACCTTAGAAGGTGTAATTGGTAGAATTGCTACTTTTGAGATGTCTAACTTTAACAACTACACACCTACCACTATTAAATATGCTTTCAAGTCACAACTAATTGTTAGCAAAAGAAAGGTAAACATGTGAAAAGTGGTATTTATAGTTCTAGTGATGAGATTGATGAACTTGAAGCCCTTATTGCAAAAATTCAAAAGAGGAAAAGATAAATACAAAGTTAAATTACCTATCATTTTTCTTTCATGCAAAAAAGTAGGTCATATTGTTGCTAGATGTTCTGATAGAGAGGATAAGGATGAAAGGAATGAAAGAAAGTACAAAGGAAGAAGAGATGACCAAGACTTCAAGAGAAGTAAGGATGACGAAGGTAATAAATCTTGTTACATTGTTGAAGAAGGAACTAACAATGAATCTGAGAGTAATGATGATGAACTTGTATATGTTGCTATGAAAGAAGATTCTAATGAAGATGATAAAACTAGATTAATTTCATATGTAAATAAAAGTGATAGATGGATAATTGATAGTGGATGCTCAAATCATATGATTGGTGATAAAGATAAATTTTAAGATATTGGTCCATACAAAGGTTGATGTGTTAAGTTTGGTAATGATATTCCATGTGTTTTGAAAGGTAAAGGAACTATTCAACTGACTAAGAAGATTACATGTGACAATATTTATTGGGTTGAAGGAATTAACTATAATCTATTGAGTGTTTCATAGCTGAAAAAATTAGGTTACAAAGTTGAATTTCACAATAGGAAGCCCAAGATACACGACGTTGATGGTAAGCTAGCTAGAAGTGGTGATCAAACAAGAGGTAATTTTTTCTATCTAGATCTATCAAGTGAGACATGTTTGTTTTCACAACAAGAATATGTTTGTTTATGGCACAAGAGATTATGTCATGTAAATTTTGACAATTTGGTGAATACCAGTAAGATGAAGAAAGTAAGAAGATTGCCTAAACTAAAGAATCTTGATAATGCTATGTGTAAACAATATCAATTACGAAAGATGGCCAAGTCTAGCTTCAAGAGAAAAGCATACACTTCTAGTAATATTTTGGAGTTGGTTCATACTAACTTATGTGGACCCATTGATGTTTAAAGCTACTATAGAGATAAGTATTTCATTCTATTTGTTGATGACAACTCTAGGATGATTATTGTGATGTTTCTTAAAGATAAATCTAATGCTTTTCAATTATTTAAGTGGTATTTAGCCAGAGTTGAAAAATAAATAGGGAGGAGTGTTAAGTGTTTGAGTTCTGACTGAGGTGGTGAATTTATTCAAAAGAATTCAATATATCCTACAATGGTAGAAGAATTAAAAGACAAAGGTCAGCACCAAGGACCCCTCCTTAGAATGGGATAGTTGAAAGGAGAAATAGGTCAATAATGGATTGTGCAAGAACATTAATGATGGAGAAGAGTGTGTTAAAGAAATATTGGAGATAATTTGTTAGTATTATTGTCTATACCCTGAATAGACTACAAGTCAAGAAAGGTACAAATGCTACACCTTTTGAACTATGGTATGGATATGCTCCTAATCTAAAGTATTTCAAAATCTTTGGAAGTAGATGTTATATAGTTAAAGATAATAGGAATGGAAAACTTGATGCAAAAATTGATGAAGGTGTTAGCATGAATGCTAATGGTATTCCTTTGGGGGAGTATCTTAAGAATTGGTGAGCATGTGGCAGTATTGCACGTTGCATTCATGATTGTGTTTGTCATTAATGTCAACATAGCAATAAGTTTGTAAAGACTAGTAGAGTAGCAGATAGAGATCAAGGTCCCACAAAAATATTTTTAATATTTCAATGATGTGTGGGTAATGAAATGTTCCACATTGTGTCCTAATAATGAGGTTCAATCTATATTAAGTAAGTCAAAGATGTACAAAAGATATGTCTGATTTACAACGAGCAGTATAGAGATAGAGAAATTGTTAAGTAATTTCTGATGATTGTATTATATCTTTTAATAGAGATATAATATGGAGATGCACATTCAGTCAGTGAAAGAAGATTTTCTTGATGATTACATCAAAAAGAGTACAAGCCCTAGTACCACACATGTGAGAAGTTTTATAGACTATGAGCTGACAATGCTATTGTAATTGCAAATTAATTAATTATCTTATTATAATTAATTAGGAAAGTCTCAAGGTCAACTAAAGGAATTATTTTGAAGATATAGTATAAAAGAAAGATTTTTTCCTTGTTTGTAACGAGGAAGTGATCAATGTATTGAATGCAAAGTAATCAAGGAAGTGTGAAAAGGATTCAAGTGTTTAGTGAACATGAGTAAGTGATCCAAGGGATTATTGGATGAAAATTTTGTCATATGGTAATAAGATCAAAAGGGGCAGAGGTCTAGTTGATAGGATAGAGAAAGAGAAAGGAACAGTATAGTACAATTCTATTATTCTGCAAGGAATAATACATAGATTATTTGGGTAGTGGGTTCATTGGTCTTGTTGGTCTCAGATTGGATTTGACAATTGAGTGTCAACACACTTAACCAATTCTCAAGATGATGTCGAGTATAGTAGTATTTTTTGAGCTAGAGATTCAATAGGTGTCGAGTGAACTTCAGGTACCAAGCAAGATTCAAATTCCAAGTGATAAGTGATGCTAAGTCACTATAGGTGTCGACCAAAGTATAGATACTGAGCTAAATAGAATTACTATAGGAGCCGAGTGAGATAGAATTACTATATGTGTTGAGCATCAACAACTAGTAAGTGTAGAGTAACACAGAATTAGCATATGAGTTTGTGCCTTCACAAACTCAGATGTAAACCATTTTTGAGCCAACTCAGGATGAATCTCAAAGGATCTTGAAGATAAGATCTAATTTTTTGCATTCCCTATGTAATCATCATGCAGCCAATAATAAAAATGGAGAAAGCATGCAACTAATAGGAAAATTGAAAGAATTGAGCAGGAAAAGTAGGATGAATATTGATCATAGATGTTGGTCTCAAATTGGCTTTGATAATTGAGTGTCAACACACTTAACCAATTCTCAAGAAGATATCAAGTATAAAATAGATGTTGAGCTATAGTGTGTGCCAAGCCAAAGATTCAATAGGTTTTGAGTGAACTTTAGGTGCCAAGTGAAGTTCAGGTGCCGAGCGAAGTTCAAGTGTCGAGTGATAAGCAATGTCAAGTCACTATAGGTGCCAAGCAAAGTATAGATGTTGACTCAAATAAAATTGCTATAGGATCCAAGTGAGATAGAATTCCTATAGGAGCCAAGTAGATCCTTAACAAGATTGATCCTCTAACAAGGTAACATTCCAAATGAATGTTTGAAAATCCTTTAACTAGGTCATTTTTAATAGGGTGTAAAGTCTTTAACAGGACAGACCTTTCATAGGGTAGACCATTGGAAGTGGTCAAACTTTGTAACCTTGAAAAGTTACATATTGTTGTAGTGATACTTTGTGGGTGTCATCCCAACCCATTTTTAACTTATCATTTTGGAGGGTTCTCGGGTTACCAAATTCTTGTGTTATCTATTTTCATGCATGTCTTTACTCCCATGTTTATTAGATGGATCAGATGCATGTGAATGATTTTAGTTAAAAGGTTTTGAAAAGGTTAAAGTTAGTTACTTTTGATTCACCCCTCCCCCCTCTCAGAAGTAAATCTTTCAACTTGTAAATTGCAACAATTGGCATCAGAGCAAGATCTCATGAGGAGGAGCCTTACAACTTGGAGAAAAGTTCTAGAAATGGAAGTCTACAAACTTGGGTAGATCATAGAGAATCAAGCAATAGATATACAACTTTCTTTGCATACTTTGGAAGAAGCTAGGGAGGAACTGAGAAAATCCTTAAAAAGAGGAAGAGGCATTGCCATAGCTAATAATGATATACAATAAAATGAGATTGACACCTCAAAACTATTTGCAAATGGAGATTCTAAAGAGTTTGATGATGTAATAGCAGACCTAATGGAGAAGAATAGAGCTCAAGTAGAAGAAATTAGAACACTCAAGCTTGAATGAGTCACAAGCCATGATGCTCTCTAAAGTGACTAAATAGAAGAAAAGAGCCATTGAAGATAAGGCTATGCTAGAAGAAGACAAGAGAAATCTTGTCAACAGACTGGAAGAAAAGTCAATTGAGCTTGCAAGAATTCCAAACATGTAGCTAGACACCCTAAGTTAGATGATGAATGCACATCATGAACTAAATGTCAAGGACATTGAGATCTCTACATTGAAGATACAAAATGAATAATTTCAAATAACCTAAAAAAAGAGAAGGAGATTGCAAAGAGCTTCAAAAAACCCAATGAGGTAATAAAGTACTTTGAGTAGCTAAGGAAATCACCAAGGTCTAGCAATGATACTTTAGGACTAGGATACACCAGCACTGAACAAGGAGAGTCATCCAAGACTATAGAAGAAAGGAGTAACAAAGGTAAGAACACTAAACCTACTTTTCATTTATGTGGTAAAACGGGACATACCTCTAATGTATGTAGGAGTAAGAATGCTCATCAGCATGACAAACCTAAAAACATGGATTACTGTCATAAGTGCAAAAAGCAAAGACATCAAGCACATGACTGCAAGACTAGGACTATTACAACACCAAGATTTGAAGGTTACTGCTAAAATTGCAAGAAGTATGGACTTAGATCTTTTGAGTGCAGATCAAAGACTATGTGGACACCTAATCAGTCAATAAGAGGAAATAACCATGGACATCACTACAATTGAGATTACAACACTAGGTACAGCTATCATTACTATCAAGAATATGGACACATTCCTAAAAATTGCATAAGAACACATTTTAGAGGAAACTACAGCAGATGGTTGAGTCAAACCACATGTTTTAGCTGCTTGAAGACTAGTCATACTAGCAGGAATTACCCAACAAGGTCAAAGGCACCCAACTCAAAGAACAAAAAAGGTAAAGAGAAGGTAGATGTTGAACACGTCAAAGGAGAAATGAATAAGACATGGAAGAAGAAATATGTGTGTAGCACATCAAATGAAGGGATCACTTCACCTAAAAGGTCAAGTGATCACACTTCATCAAACTAAGTAAAAGAATGCATGAGGGACTGATTTACAAAGTTTCATCATACATCAGTTCCTAAATAAGCAAGTACTAAAAGGAAATGAACAGCATGACTAAAGATGCAAAGTTAAAATTCCAAGATTTCACAAGTGTTGTCGAGTTGCTTGTAGATACCAAGTAAATTTTAATTCATACTAAGTTGATTGCCAAAGATAGTAGAAGCTAAATGATTAGTTGGAGCCAAGTTGGTAGTCAAAGCCGAGTGAAGAGGAAATTTTAGTTGAAGCTGAGTGAAGGATACTCCTGTGGATGTCGAGTGATGAAAAGCTAATGGAA
This sequence comes from Cupressus sempervirens, assembly GCA_028749045.1. NCBI lineage: Eukaryota > Viridiplantae > Streptophyta > Pinopsida > Cupressales > Cupressaceae > Cupressus > Cupressus sempervirens. The sequence goes on from CM053784.1 coordinate 126,983,520, forward strand.
GTTGAGCAATGTAGAAATCCTTAAGAAGTTGAGTGGATAGCTATAAATGCACTAAGCATTAAATGCAATAAAAATAGGGTATATTATCATGTTTTCAATCATTTTTCTTCATTGCAATCAAAGAAAAAAGATGAAAAAGAGTGAAGAATGAATACAAAGTAGAGAATCTAGTGTTTAAGTAGATTTCAATAGCATTTCATCATGACTTTGTCAATTTTGAGGTATTTACATTTGTGCTGAGTTATGTAGTTTCATATTTTCTTTGTGCACAAACCCTAGATTGCACAAATGACTTCTAGCTCAAGGAAAACTTAGGAGAAGGAACCATTTGAGGTCCATCTAGTGTCTAATGAAGTAAAACAACCTTATTTCCACCCAATCCCTAAAGTGGCATATAAAAATGACCCAACTGGAGCCCTATCTATCATACCCTTTAAGGTAGTTATGGTTCAGGATGTTAGACGATGCTACAATTGTAAGATTGGAGCCATAGGAGAAATGGAAATGAGGGAAGCTTATGAAAAATTGTGTGAAAATGGAGTGTTGAAGGAAGAATATCAAATTTTTAAGAAGAAGGTTTTAATGTGTGCCTTAGAATTCCCTACAATTTTCAAAACATAATGGATCAAGCTAGTGCTTAGTAGAATACATGATGGAAGCTTATGGCTAGAGGATGGTACAGTGAAAATCACTAAAAGAATTATATATAGAGTGATAGGGTATCCAACCCTAGATCAGCCAAAAACCCTTAGGAGTGATGCTAAGGAAGAAATTGAAAAGAATACTAGTGCCGAGTGGAACAAGAGAGGAATGAAAATTGACACCATTCAAGACCCTCTAGTTGACTTTTTTGTTAGAATCATTGCACATAAGTTCTACCAATCTAGCAGACTTAATAGTGTTCCTTGCATTGCAGTGGATGTGGGTTACAAATTGGTGAAAAAGGATCATACATGATCTTGTAGAACTACAACTGCAACAAATTAATGAGAATTTAACAGGAATAAGAAGAATGAAGGGGGCACAATGCAAGTTTGGTGCTATTTTGATTTGCATATTTTTCTATATGTAGAATGAGTTTCCTTCCTTTGGTAAAGTTGATTGGAGGAAAATAGGTCAATCATAGCTCAAGTTAATGAATATATTGAATAGATGGGAGCTAATTTTGAGACCCTAATGACTAGCTACTTTGAAGACTTCAAGAAAACAATTAAACAAAGGCTAAGAATACCATTTTCCTTAGTAGAAAAGCATGTAAATGATGTATGCTTTCTTGTAGATATTGACTACACTTATATACAAGCTTCCATACCAAGATTTATATGGTTAAGACCTCTTGGCTATGAAATAAATATAGATAAGGCATTAGTAGCTATAACTGCACTACTAGTAGAAGAAGTGGATAAGAGTGCACCACATTTTGGAACCTATGATGTGGTCAGGTCAAAGGTGGATATGGAGTTGAAGATTCCCTCCACACTAAAGAAGAAAGACAAACTTGTGAAGAAACTTAAAGCTAAATTTGGTGAAGGCACGGTAGAAGAAGAAGATGATGATGATGATGATGAAGAGGAACAAGGTCAAGAAAAACTTGCACTAACCCAAGCCATGGGGGAGGATGTTGGAGAAGAGGAAGGTGTCAAGAAAGAAGCACTAAAGGATGAACCAAAGAAAAGAAAAGCACAAAAATAGCCAGTTGCATAGCCAAAGGGGAAGAAGAAAGCAACAAAACCAAGCCTAGCCAAGCCAACTACAAGGGCAGATACCAGGGCAACAACTCAAGTGGTTAAATAATATGGGAAGCAAAAAGCAACAAAGTAAGGAGGGCTTCCAAAGAAAAAGAAGAGAAGAAAATATGTTTCACCCCCAAAATCATACTAAGAAAGGAAAGAGTCTGATAATGAACAATACAGATTGGTAAGACGTTCAACCAAATCTAAATTGGAAAATGTTTGCAATAACATTAGAGACAATGCAGATTTAACTGGTTTAAAGACCATTGATTTTAATAAATTTTCAAGGGAAGAACAAAACATAGTGGAAGAGTCCATCTACACTATGATGGCTAAGTTCAAGACCACCCCACTTGAAATAGACAATTCAATGCCTAAGGAGCTAAGCTCCATTGCAGAGAATAAATGGCATTGCTACCTTAATATGGAAAAGGAAATAAGGGAGTCAACATTGGCTTATGTAATACAAGACCTTACAAAAGGTCAAATAACTAAGGCTAGCAAGAAACATGGGAGAAAATTTGCACCCAAATACAGAGCCTTTAGTATACGGCAAAATCAAATTGAAGATGTTGTGTAGAAATCCACTCTTATGTGGAAGGTTATATATGGACTCCAAATAGTCAAAGAATGGTAGGAAGATCCCTTTGATGGAATAAATGATGAGGATGAAGAAGAAAATGAAAAAGATGAGGAGGGAGAGAAAGCAAAAGAAGAGGAAATAGTGGAGAAGCCACAAGATGAAGAGGCAACAACTGAAGAGCAGCAGCCAGAACAGAGTGTCCAAGACACCCAAATGCCACCACCAAGTCCTCCAAATACAAAACCTGTAGAAACTATCATTATCAAGGATGTTCTTGATGCCTCAAGTCTGAACATCAATGTATTGACTGTAGAGGATCTCAAAAAGATCCTTCACCAAACCACATTGCAATCACAATTGTGCACAAATATTGTTTTGGTGAGCATGGAAGAATTGCAAAAGGTTATAGTAGAGATCACTAAGGAGAAGGTTAACACATAAGGACCACCTTCAAAACTTCCCATAGCTATAGTAGATCAACCAAAAGAGCAAGAAGCACAGGATACAACTGCTAAGGTTGATCATACAATCAAAACAATAGCAACTGTTAAGGAGCTAGCAAGGGAACAAATAGGACAAGATGTTCCTATAGCACAAGACCAAGGTGCACCTCCTCAAATCATTGTTATTGATCAAGGCAATAGAGAAGAATAGATGGAAAAGGAGAAAACCCCTAAAGAAAAAGATCACGAGGCAATATAGACACTAGTAAATTTGCCTACTATGGGGACTCCTACCAAGCAACCAAGTACTAATGCAATACCACAGTAGATTTTAGCACCAGGCTCAAGCTCCACCAAGGAGGCAAGGGTACTTCACTATGGAGACCCTGCACTTGATAAGGAAATAGTCATACCAAGTTATGACTCCAAAACCGTGAACCTAGCTCAGATAACTAAAGTGCAAGAGGCACTGGAGAGAAGGAAAAAGTAGGAGATACTTAGAAATGAGTATAGACAAAAGCAAGTATTAGTGGAAATTAAAGATATATTCCTTGATGCATTCAGCTTTCCAGTACCTGATGAAAATAAGCCCATCATGGAGAAACTATCCAACATAGTGGACCAGGTACAAAATGAAGACCTTGATACAAATGTTAAATTATTAGAGTGGTCTGAAAAGAAGTTTCAAATGAAAGTCAATGAGAAAATATCTAGTGGAATAGCACTTTCACAAGTTGAATTGGCTAAGAAAATTGAGAAAGTTAAAATAGTACTTGGGAATATATTTTCATTGTACTCCAAATTTTGTGACTCATCATTCTTCACACAAGAAACTAGCCAAAGAATCTTCAGCTTGGAATGAAATCTCAAGATTTCTAGCACACAGCTACCCAAAGATCCAGCTCAAAGTGAGAAGCATTTTGCAACTACGCTTCACACCTAGAAAGAGTTAGTTGTATTGATAGTAGAAGAGGCCAATATTAAGGCCAAATTAATACAAATCCAATCCTCTATTACTCCACATCTAGAAGTTCTACATAAGGAATAGGCCTATGTAGAAAATTTTCTAAAGAAAGACCCTAATCTTTCTACTTTAGAAGGCCTAGTACATCTTGTAACAAAGATAGCCATCCAGCTCAAATCATAGGAAATAGCATTGAATAACTGGGATGCTTCTCTAAAGATGATCATGGAGGTAAATAAAACATTTTTGGCTAAATAGTCCATTCATTCTTAGGACCCTTTGACATAAGTATCAAAAAGGGGGAGATATTAGGTGATAAGAATGGGGCATATATATTAGGAGATAAGAATGGGGGAGTAATACATTGTGTAAATAAAGGGAGACATACCCAAAGGGGGAGATATAAAATTTTGAATTTTTGAGAAAGCCAAAAGGATGCAAAACTGCAAGAAGATGTGAAAAGGGGAGCAGATATAGAGTACAAATAAAGCAGAAATAGAGTACATAGAAATAGAGGCAAAAGAATGATAAGGCAAAGAATATCAGACACATTAGCATGAGAAAAATTCAAAAAAAGATTCTTTGGTTGCAGGAATCAAATTTTGGTTGCAGGAATGACACATTAGCTTATGGGGAGTTACAGATTTTTTGAGGCATATAGAATTTTGCACAAGTTTTTGAAGTTTTGTACATATTTTGAACAAAATGTGTAGTATACTCATAGAGATCAGATTCATAATGGTGAGTTAAATATTTTTTCCACTCATGTCAAAGGGGGAGATTGTTGGTCTCAGATTGGTTTTGACAATTGAGTGTCAACACACTTAACCAATTCTCAAGAAGATGTCGAGTATAAAATAGATGTCAAGCTATAGTGTGTGTTGAGCTAGAGATTCAATAGGTGTTGTGTGAACTTTAGATGCCGAGTGAAGTTTAGGTTTTGAGTGAACTTCAGCTGCCAAGTGAAGTTCAAGTGCTGAGTGATAAGTAATGTTGAGTCACTATAGTTGTTGAGCAAAGTATAGATTCCAAGTGAAACATAATTGCTATAGGAACCAAGTGAGACAGAATTCCTGTATGTGTCAAGCATCAACAACTAGTAAGTGCCAAGTAATATAGAATTGGCATATGAGTTTGTATCTTCACAAACTCATATCTAAAATAATTTTAGAGCTGACATAGGATGAATCTCAAAAAATCTTGAAGATAAGATTGAATCTTTTGCATTTCCTATTAAATTAGCATGCAACCAATAAGAAAAATGGAGAAGGCATGCAACCAATAGGAAAAGTGCAAGAATTGAGCAGGAAATGAAGATTAAATATTGATCATAGATTCAAACCTAACTATTGATCATAGATTCATACCTAACCCTAAGGCTTTGAAGTCTTTAAAAGGAGGATGAAACCCCATTGTGTGTGTGCATGAGCATGGATGTGAGAAGTGTATGGGTGAATTATAGCAAACATAAGAGGGGTGTTTAAAGACTTAGAAGTAAGAGCAACATTGTAGAATTTAGTTGATCAAGAATAGAGTATCAGACTTTTGAAGAGAGACTTATTAGATCAAGCAAGGATCAGGACAGACAGAGTAGAACAAGGATCTAGAATTAGCAATTGAAGATTTCAAGTCATCAAGTCAAGACATTCTACTATACTTTCTAACCATTATATTGTAAGAATGGAAATCCTATGTTGATAGTTGGCCTAGTAGCTATTTTGGTTTAGTAGCCACATTGTAGATCCTTAACAGGATCGTAAATCCTCTAACAGGGTAACATTCCAAATGAATGTTTGTAAATCCTTTAACTAGGTCATTTTTAATAGGGTGTAAAGTCTTTAACAGGACAGGGCTTTCATAGGGTAGACCATTGGAAGTGGTCAAACTTTGTAACCTTTAACACTTACATATTGCTGCAGTGATATTTTGTGGGTGTCATCCCCACCCCAGTTTTACCTTCTCATTTTGGAGGGTTTTTGGGTTACCAAATTCTTGTGTTATTTGTTTTCATGCATGTCTTTACTTTCATGTTTATTAGATGGATTAGATATATGTGAATGATTTTAGTTAAAAGGTTTTAAAAAGGTTAAAACTAGTTACTTCTGATTCACCTCCCCCCCCCCCTCTCTTAGAAGTAAATCTTCCCACTTGTAAATTCCAATAGTAGATTCATACGTAACCCTAAATCTATGAAGCCTTTAAAAGGAATATGAAACCCCATTATTCATATATATGTGTGTGTGTATGTGCGAAAGTATTGTATGGGAGAATGCTAGCAAAGTTTAGAAGGGTGTGAAGACTTAGAGGGAAGAGCAACATTGCATAATCTAGTTGGTTAGAATAGGACATCAGCATTTCAAGGAGAGACATATCAGATCAAGAAGGAATAGAACAGATGGAGCAGAACAAGGATCTGTAATCAGCAATTAAAGATTGTAAGTCATCAAGTCAAGAGTTTCTAATACCCTCTAACCATTGTCTTAGGAATGAAAATCCTATGATGATAGGTTGGTCTGATAGCCATGTTGTAAGCTTTTCAAAAAGGTGCTAAATCCTTTAACAGGGTAACATTCCAAGTGAGTGTTTGCAAATACTCTAACCAGGTCACTTTTAAAAGAGTGTAAAGTCTTTAACAAGATAGGCCTTTCACAGGGCATACCATTGGAAGTGGTCCAACTTTGTAACCTTAAACAGTTACATATTGCTGCAATGATAATTTGTGGGTGTCATCCCCACCCCATTTTTACCTTCTCATTTTGGAGGGTTTTTGGGTGACCAAAATCTTGTGTTATCTATTTAATGCATGTCTTTATTTTCCATGTTAATTAGATATGTTTAATGCATGTGAATGATCTCAACTAAAATTTTTTTAAAGGTTAGAGCTAGTTACTTCTGATTCACACCCCCCCCCCCCCCCCTAGAAGTAAACATGCCCACTTGTAAATTCCAACAATTGGTATCAGAGCTGAGTTCTCATAAGGAAGAGCCTTACAACTTGGAGAAAAGATCTGGAAATGGAATTCTACAAACTTGGGAAGATCATAGAGAATTATGTGATTGATGTACAACTTGCTCTACATACTTTGGAAGAAGCCAAACAAGAACTGAGCAAATCCTTAAAGAGAAGAATAGAGATTGCCATAGTTGAGAATGATACATAATACAAGGAGATTGACACCACAAAATTATTTGCAAATAGAGATTCCAAAGAGTTTGATGTAGCAATAGAAAACCTAATGGAGAAGAATAGAGCTCAAGCAAAAGAAATTAGAACACTCAAGATTGAACAAGAATCTCAATCCATGATACTTTGTGAAGTAACTGAACAAAAGAAAAGAGCCATTGAAGATAAGGCTATGCTAGAAGAAGATAAGAGAAACCTTGCCAACAGACTGGAAGAAAAGTCAATTGAGCTTGCAAGAATTTCAAACATGTAGCTAGACACCCTAAGCCAAATGATGAATGCACATCATGAATTGAATGTCAAGGATATTGAGATCTCAACACTAAAGATGCAAAATGAACAACTGCAAAATGACCTAAAAAGAGAGAAGAAAATTTTAGAGAGCTTCAACAAACCTAATGTGGTCATCAAGTACTTTTAACAACTACTAAAATCACCAAGAGCCATCAATGATACTTCAGGACTAGGATACACCAGCACTAAACAAGGAAAGTCATCCAAGACAGCAAAAGAAAGAAGTGACAATGGTAAGAACTTTAAACCTACTTATCATTTTTGTGGTAAAAAGGGACATACCTCTAATGTATGTAGGAGCAAGAATGACCATCAGCATGACAAACCTAATAATGTGGGTCACTATCACAAGTGCAACAAGCAAGGACATCAAGCACATGACTGCAAGACTAGGACTATCAGAACACCAAGATTTGAAAGTCACTGCTACAATTGCAAGAAGTATGGACATAGAGCTATTGAGTGCAGATCAAAGCCCATGTGGACACCTAATCAGTCAACAAGGGGAAACAATCATGGACATCACTATAATTGGGACCACAACACTAGCTATAGCTTTCATTACTATCAGGAATATGGACACATCTCATAAAATTGCATAAGAACACACTTTAGTGGAAACTATAGCAAATGGCTCAACCAGACTACATGCTTCAGTTGTTTAAAGACTAGACATATCTGTAGGAATTTCCCAACAAGGTCAAAGGAACCCAACTTAGAGATTAAAAAAGAAAAAGAGAAGGTAGAGATCAGCATGAACAAAGATGCAAAGTTAAAATTTCAAGATTTCATAAGTGTTGTCGAGTTGCCCTCAGATGCCGAGTAAAATTTCAATACATCCCAAGTTGATTACCAAAGTCAATAGAAGTTAAATGATTAGTTGCAATCAAGTGGTAGTAGAAGTTGAGTGAAGAGAAATTTTAGTTGAAGCCAAGTGAAGGATACTTTAGTCAATGTCGAGTGGTGGAAAGAAAATGGAAGCTGAGTGATGCAAAAATGCTTAACAAGCTGAGTGGATAGTTGTAAATGCACTAAGCATGAAATGCTACAAAAATAGGGTATATGATCACATTTTGGACCATTTTTCTTCATCACAAATAAAGAGCTAGGATGAAGAAGAGTGTAGAATGACTTTAAAGTAGAAAATCTATCATTTGAGCCAATTTCAATATTGATTCAGCACAACTTCATCAATTCAAGGTATTTACACTAGTGTCAAGCTACGTAGTTTTAAATTTCTTCATGTTTAAACCCTAGATCACACAAATGGCCTCTAGTTCTAGGTAACCACAAGAGAAAGAACTGTTTGAGATCCAACTTGTGTCAAATGAAGTTAAACAACCTAATTTCTAGCCAATCCCAGAAGTGGCATACAAAAATGACCCAACTGGAGCCCTATCTATTATACCTCCTAAGGTAGTTATGGTCCATGATGTTAGAAGATGTTACAATTGCAAAATTAGATCCATTGGAGACATGGAGATGAGGGAAGCCTATGAAAAAATGTGTAAAAATGGAGTCTTGAAAGAAGAATATCAAATTGTTGAGACAAAGGGTTTAACTCATGCCTTGGAATTCCCCACTATTTTCAAAATAGAATGGATTAGAATGGTACTTAGTAGGATTCATGATGGAAATTTATGGTTGGAAGATGGTCCAATCAAGATATCAAAGAGGATCATTCATAGAGTAATAGGGTATCCAACCCTAGATCAGCCAAAAACCCTTAGAAGTGATTCTAAGGAAGCAATTGAGAAAAATACAAGTGCCAAATGGAACAAGAGAGGAATGACTATAGATAACATTCAAGACCCTCTTGTTGACTTTGCTGTTAGGCTTATTTCACACAAATTTTATCAATCCAGCAAACTTAACAGTGTACCTTGCATTGTAATGGATTTTGGTTATAAACTAGTGAAAAAGGATCGTACTTATGATCTTGCAAAATTGCAATTGCAATAGATCAATGAAAATCTAGTAGCAATAAGGAGAACTAAAGGAGCACAATGAAAATTTGATGCAATTTTGATTTTTATATTTTTCTATGTACAAAATGAAATTCCATCCTTTGGTAAAGTTGTCTGGAAAGAAAATAGGACCATTATAGCTCAAGTGAATGAATATATTGAAAAAATGGGAGCTAATTTTGAAACTCTCATGACAAGTTATTTTGAGTATTTCAAGAAATCCATGAAACAAAGGCTAAGGATACCAATTTCATTGGTAGAATAGCATGAAAATGATGTATGTTTTCTTGTAGATATTGATTATACCTATATTCAAGCTACCATACCAAGGGTTAGATGGCTAAGACCCCTTAGATATGAGATAAACATAGATGAGGCATATGTAGCTATAACTACATTATTAGTAGAGGAAGTGGACAAGAGTGCACCACATTTTGGTACTTATGATGTGGTAAGGTCAAAAGTAAACATGGAGTTAAAAACTATCTCCACACTAAAGAAAAAGGACAAAATCGTAAAGAAGTTAAAGGCAAAATTTGGTGAGGGCACTACTAAAGAAGATGAAGATGAAGATGAATAAGGTTAAGAACCATTAACTTTGACCCAAGGCATGGGTAAGGATGTAGAGGAAGAAGAAGGTGTTGAGCAGGAAGTACCCAAGGCTAAACCTAACAAGAGAAAAGCACAAAAATAGCCTGTTGCGCAGCCTAAAGGAAAGAAGAAAGCAATAAAGCTGAGCCCAGCCAAGCCTACTACAAGGACAGATACTAGGGCAACAACAAAAGTGGTGAAGGAATAGGAAAAGAAAAAAGCCACAGAGCAAAGAGGGCCTACAAGAAAGAAAAGAAGAAAATATGTTACACCCTTAGAGTCAGATGAAGAAAAGACAACATCTAAAAATGATCAATTAAGAGTGGTAAGACACTCCACCAAATCTAATTTGGAGAATGTCTATGATAACATTAGGGATAATGCAGATTTAACTGGTTTAAAAGATATTGATTTTAATAAGCTAAGTAGAGAAGAGAAAAACATAGTGGAAGAATATATCTACACTATGATGGCCAAGTTCAAGACTACTCCACTTGAACTAGATAATTTAATGCCTAAGGAGATAAGTTTAATAGTTGAAAATAAATGGCATTATTGCCTAAAAATGGAGAAGGAAATAAGGGAGTTGACATTGGCTCATGTAATGCTAGACCTTACAAAAGGTCAAATAAGCAAGGCTAACAAGAAACATGGGAGAAAATTTGCACCCAAATACAGAGCCTTCAGCATTCTACAAAATAAAATTGAGGATGTTGTAAGGAAGTTCACACGAATGTGGAAATTGATTTATGGGTTAACAACTATCAAGGAAGGACAAGAAGATCCCTTTGAGGGAAGAAATGATGAAGAGGAAGGAGAGGAAAATGAGAAGGATGAAGAAGGAGAGAAAGAGAAAGAAGAGGATATAGTGGAGGAGAAGCAACATAAAGGTGTTGAGGCAACAGTTGAGGAGCAACAATAAGAACAGAATGTCCAAGATACCCAATTGCCACCACCCAGTCCTCCACATATAGCACCTACATCTATAGAAATTTTAATTGTGAAGGATGTTCCTGACACCTCATGTTAGAACATCAATCCATTGACTGTAGAGGATCTCAAAAAGATCCTTCACCAAACAACATTGCAATCATAGTTGTACACAAAACCTATTTTTGTGAGTGTAGAAGAGTTACAAAAAGTTGTAGCTAAAATTACCAAGGAGAAGGTGAACACACAAGAACCACCTCACAACCTTCTATAGCTACAAGTAATCAACCAAAAAAGCAAGTATCACAAGACACAATAGCTAAGTTTGACACTTCAGTTACAGTAATTACTGAGGAGCAAGATAAGGAGCAGACAAGACAAAAGGATTCTACAGCACAAAGCCAAGTTGCACCTTCTCAAATCATTTTAATTGATCAAAATAAAAAGAGAAGAAGACAAGGAAGAGGAGAAAACCCCCAAGGAAAGAGAGCAAGAGACAATACAAACTCTAGTAAATTTTCCTACCTCAGGGACTCCTACTAAGAAGTTGAGCGTTGATGTAGTACCACTACAAATTTTGGCACCAAGCTTGAGTTCCACCAAGGTAGCAAGGTTACTTCACTATGGAGACCCTGCACTTGATGAAGAAATAGTCATACCAAGATATGACTACAAGACAATGAACCTAGCATAGATAAATGAAGTGCAAGAGGCACTAGAAAGGAAAAAGAAGCAAGAGATACTCAAAAATGAGTATAGGAAAAAGCAAGCATTAGTAGAAATCAAAGACATATTCCTTGATGCATTCAACTTTCTAGTACCTAATGAAACAAAGCCCATCATGGAGCAATTGTCCAACATAGTGGACCAGGTACAAAATGAAGACCTTAATACTAATGTTAAATTATTAGAATGGTCTGAAAAGAAATTTCAAATGAAGGTTAACGAGAAGATATCTAGTGAGATAGCATTATCACAAGTAGAACTAGCTAAGAATATAGAAAAGGTGAAAATAGAACTTGATAACATATTCTCATTGTACACCAAATTGTGTGACTCTTCATATTTTACACAAGAGACCAGCTAGAGAATACTGAGCTTGGAGAGGAACCTCAAGATATCTAGCACACAGCTACCTAAGGATCCAGCTTAAAGTGAGAAGCATTTTTCCACAACACTTCACACTCAAAAGGAGTTAGCTATATTAACAACAGAAGAGGCTAATGTAAAGGCCAAACTAATGCAAATTCAATTTGCAATAACCCCGCATCTGGAAGTACTACATAAAGAAGTGCCCTATATAGAAAATGTTTTGAAGAAAGATCCAAATCTTTGTACCTTAGAATGTCTTGTACATCTTGCAGTAGAGACAGCCATCCAGCTCAAATCACTGAAAATTTCCTTAAATAATTGGGATGCTTCTCTGAAGATGATAATGGAGGTAAATAAAACATTTTTGGCTAAATATTCCATTCATTCTTAGGACCCTTTGACATAAGTGTCAAAAAGGGGGGGATATAATAAAGATAGGAGATAATACATTATGTAGATATGGGGGAGATATACCCAAAGGGGAAGATATAAAATTTTGAGTTTTAAGGAAAGATAAGGAAATAAAGCCAGAAGGATAACAAAAATTGCAAGGAGATGTGCAAAAGGGGAAGAAAAAACAAAGGGGGAGTACAAATAGAGCAGACAAGGAAAAGAGTATCAAACACATCAACATGAGAAAAATTTAGCTTGAGAAAATTTGGATACAAAAATGGCACATCAACTCAAGGTGAGTTACAAGTTTTTGAGGTATATATTCTTCTACAAAATTTTCAACAAGTTTTGAAGTTTTGTATATATGCAGTACAGGATATGTATTATACTCATAGAGATAAGATCCATAATGTTATGTGTTTTTGCCACTCATGTCAAAGGGGGAGATTGTTGGTCTTAGATTGGTTTTGACAATTGAGTGTTGACACACTTAACCAATTCTCAAGATTATGTCGAGTGTAATACAAATGCCAAGCTATAGTATGTGTCGAGCCAAAGATTCAATAGGTGCCAAGTGAACTTCAGGTGTTGAGCAAGATTCAACTGTTGAGTGATAAGTGATTTCGAGTCACTATAGGTGCCAAGAAAAGTATAGATGTTAAGCTAAATAGAATTACTATAGGAGCTGAGTGAGATAGAATTCTTATATGTGTTGAGCATCAACAACTAGTAAACTACTGAGTAACACAGAATCAGCATATGAGTTTGTGCCTTCACAAACTTAGATGTAAACTATTTTTGAGCTGACTTAGGATGAATCTTGAGGGATCTTGAAGATAAGATTGAATCTTTTGCATTCCCTATGTAATTAGCATGAAGCCAATAAGAAAAATGGAGAAAGCATGTAACCCATAGGAAGAGTGAAAGAATTGAGTAGGAAAAGAAGGATGAATACTAATCATAGATTCATACCTAACCCTAAGTCTTTGAAGCCTTTAAAAGGATGACAAAACCCCATTATTCATGTGTGTGTGTGTGTGTGTGTGTGTGTGTGTGTGTGTGTGTGTGTGTGTGTGTGTGTGTGTGTGTGTGTGTGTGTGTGTGTGTGTGTGTGAAATTATTGTATGGGAGAATGCTAGTGAAGTTCATAAGGGTGTAAAGACTTAGAGGGAAGAGCAGCATTGCAGAATCCAGTTGGTTAGAACAAAGCATCAGGATTTCAAGGAGAGACATATCATATTAGGAAGGATCAGAATAGATAGAGCAGAATGAGGATCTAGAATTAGCAATTGAAGATTGCAAGTCATCAGGTCAAGACTTTCTAATACTCTCTAGCCATTATATTAGGAATGAAAATCCTATGGTGATAGGTTTTTCTAACAGCCATGTTGTAAGCATTTCAAAAAGGTGCTAAATCCTCTAACAAGGTAACATTCCAAGTGAGTGTTTGCAAATCCTCTAACCAAGTCACTTTTAACAGACTGTAAAGTCTTTAATAGGGCAGGCCTTTCATAGGGTAGACTATTGGAAGTGGTCAAACTTTGTAACCTTAAATAGTTACATATTGTTGCAGTGATAATTTGTGGGTGTCATCCCTACCCCAGTTTTACCTTCTCATTTTGGTGGGTTTTTGGGTGACCAAAATCTTGTGTTATCTATTTAATGCATGTCTTTATTTTTCATGTTGATTAGATATGTTTAATGTATGTGAATGATCTCAGCTAAAAGTTTGAAAAGGGTTAAAGCTAATTACTTCTAATTCACCCCCCCTCTCAGAAGTAAACCTTCCCACTTGTAAATTCCAACAGGTCTTGCCCCTGAAGCTATTTGGACAATGGGTCCATCTACCTTCCACAACTCCTAACAGGGTTGGAATCTCTTAACAAGGACTGATATGTATTGAATTTTTTTATAGACTCCTAACTATATACACCCTAAAATGGTTGCCTAGACTATGGGCCCCCCATTATTCAATTTATTAAAATTTATGAATCAATGCATTGCAATATTTTATTAAATCACTTCAAATCATTTTCCTTGATCAAATTGTAATTAATTTAATTATTTCAATATTTCCTAAGGTTTGATCATCTTATTCTAAGTCTCATTCAATTAAAATAAAACTTCTCTTTTAATTAAATAAAATAAAATCCCCTTTTAATTAAAATAAAATCCCTCTTTTAATTAAATAAATAAATCTCCACTTAAATATCTCTTTGTGATGAAAAAAGGAAATAAATTAAATAAAAATAAATAAATCTTTTTTTCTCTACATTTAAATGCACATATCTCTAAGTGGGATTCCTCTTTTTCCTCTTTCCACTTTCTTCTCAAACACTCCTCTTTTCTCATTGATGGAATTTTATCTCACATGGATCAAACTCTATTATCCCATATTGGTTGTGAGAATCCTCCCACCTCCACATTTTTCTCTATAATGATCCCTCTCCTTCTCATTTTGATATAGAGAGAAATATAAAGAAAGATATAGAGAGATATAAAGAAAATATTTCATTGCTATAGCATTGTTATGCTACAGGTTTAGAGAGCTTTTTTGGAGGAGTTTGAGCCTTAGGGTTTGGACATTGGAGCTTCATTGCAACTTCTCTATTCTTGTCTTATTCTCTCATGCATCCATGGCTTCCATCATTAGGTTTCATACTTGCATTTTCATATTATCTTAGAGTCATATTTATTTTCATAGATTAATATTGCATTGTTATTTTCTTTCATAGATTAGATTTCCTTTCTTGCATTTCTTTGCATTTTTATCATTTAGATTAGCTTGCATCTTCATTTGCATTCATATTTTGATCCTTGAGTCTCTTGTTTTATGGTGTACTTTCATGGGCACAAACTAGGTCAAACTAAGGGCCTCCATTACAAACCCTTGCACTCCATGAATAAAGAGCTATGAGTTGCCATTTGAGATCTCATTCTTGAGCAATCTTGGATATACTGACTCATAGAAGTGTGTCAACATTTTAGCACATATTTTTTGGTGCCTACCATGGGTAAACCCACCTTTACATGCTAGTTTTGGCTATTTTTGGAGCTAACCCCCTTGTGCAAATTTGTCTAGAGATGAAAAACCCTAGATCTTAAAGATCTAATCATATCTCCCAAATAGCTTGATTTTTTGGTCTGAATTCTATTTTTATAGTTCATGACATATAAGAGAACCTTCAATTAAAATCTCATATTTTTCCAAGATGAGTCATATTTTTTATAATTTTTTCTTTATTTTTAATGAAAAATCATTTTTGGATGCAAATTAGTTAATTTTTTGGAAAGATCTCTAAATTCTAAATAGGGTTGGTTCTTTGTGTTTTGATTTTAGAGATCATATTAAGGCTCAATAATTCAATTCAAAAATACTGGTATATTTTGACAAAATGGCTCCCTATGGCACAAATTAAAAGATCTTTTCAAAATTTTGACATTTTTAGAAATCTCATTGATTTTTGATAGGGATCTCTTTTCTACATTTAGGGTTTTGGATTTTAATTCATGTTATATAGGTCCAATCTTGTTGACTAGGTTAAAAATCATGACTAGCTTGCACTTTATTTACACAAACTTCAATGCATGATATGAGTTGTCATTTTTCATGGAATCAAATAGTTCAATATATTTTTATGTGAATTTTCCTATTTCTTCATATTTTATGCACTTGTTTGAAGTTTGTAAAGGTAACTTTGAGGTCTAAAGAGAAAAAAATGGAAAACGTGAAATCAAGGTGGACACATTCTAAACCTTCTCATTTGGATTATAAAAAATGATCATTGTTTTCTTTTTCACTATAAAATAATTGTCTTTATTTTGTTAAATTGTTTGGTGTGTCTTCCAAACATTGAAAAGGGGCTTTAAATGAATCATTCACATTTGGATTTGGGGTTAAAATAAACATCTTTTGTCTTTTAATCCCCAAGGTTTTCTTATTGATGTTTTCTTATTGCATCCTTGTTAAGGAGTTTGAGGGGAACCTAAATAAGGGATCTTGATTTTTGTTTTTTTAGGGGGGTTTCCCAGAGAAGTGATCACTCTATGGGATGACCTCAACTCCTGTGTTTTGGTGGAGTATAAATAGCATGACTTGAATCTAAAGATAGGTCTCTTGGAAGTAGCAATATTGTCAATCTTGGCTAAGCCCCAAAGAACTTTATACCTTTGGGAAGTGAAGGTGGAGATTGGGTTACCATTTCCTCCTGGTTGTTTGGCAATATTCTCTTTCATTTGTGGATTTGGGCCTCACGTACCTTGTGTATATCGAGGATATCCCCTAGTTGAGCTTGTGCATCTTTATAGAAACCTGAATAGGTTGTTGGTGTGTTTGATGTGCTTGAATTTTTATAACCTTCCCCACTTTGAACAAAAGGGGACACATCCATCAAATTGAGCCTTAAGGGTTCTTTCCTTTTTTATGCTTTCAAAACCACTATGGGTTTCAAACGTTGTGCTACCAAACCTCAGCCAAGTCTAGATGATCATGAGCTTTCCTCTATCATTAAGAAGTATCAAGACTTATGTGCTAGCCTCCCTAGATACATGATAGAAATGAAGAAAGTGCTAAAGAAAGAGATTGCATCATTACATGAATATTCCTTGAGATGTTTACATAAATGTGAATTGTCTTCTTTAAAGTCTACATCTTCTACTCAAAGACATTAATTGTCTTCATATTCTAGATCCAAAAACCTCTTGAGAGAGAATGTTATTAATAACTCCTTTGAGAATATTCCAATATTTCATGATGGGACTATCTTTGACCAAGATGAGAATGACAAAAATGGTCCTAGATATACTTTTGAGAGAACTTTTACTCCTTGGGGATTTTCATATGACATGGTGCTTGAGACCTTAGCTGCAAAAAAGATAATTACTTTACCACACAAATATTCTACACCTTATGAACCTAAGATAAAACCTTATTGATGGAGAGATGATCACTATTGTGGTACCATACATGCAAAGGTCATAAAACTGAAGATTGTATTTCATTTAAATGTATATTTCAAGATCTTATTGATGACATAATCTTTGATGTTGAAATTCCTAAAGACTTATGTAATGAAGATGCTTCTCTTGAGCAAGATCATGTTGATGAACCTATGTCTAGTGATGGTTTCCTTAATACTTCCACTTCTTCTAATACACATACATCTATTGAAGCTTCCAAGTCTTTTAAATATTTCATAAACCATTCATCCAACAAGGTCCTAATTATTTTCATGCAATTCCCTATAGTTATCCTCAAGGGCTACCTCTAAAAGAAACTCAAGCTAATCTACACTTGGCTGAAAACCCTTTTCATGCTTCTAAGACTAAAGATCCTCAATCTTCATGTGGTCCTATGTCTACTATACCCACTCCAGCTAGTCCTTTGTTACACCTTCAAGATCCTATCATGCAAATCTCATATATTCCATTGTCCTTAGAAGTGGTTCTATGTCAAGAGGACTCTCAAAAAGATAAAAATAAAAATGTCAAGAAAGATCAAGATCAAGCACCCCTTCATCTCCTTCAAGATGTCACTCCTTCATGTCCTATGTCTTATCCACCTCCTAAGTATGATGAAGACACTACTTCCACTATTTCCCTTGAGCTTATTTAAAATTATGAACAAAGTTCTATGCCTATTTTATCCAAAGAAACTTGTCAAGATCAAATGTTTTCTTGTTCCACCTCTCCATATTCACTACAAAACTATGCTCAAGGTTCAAATACTCCTACCAAAGGTGTTTCTCCTATTGAAGATACACATGAGTCTATTAATGGCCTTGGTCACATTGCTCACTCTAAAGATGCTAATATCACTATTCACTATCCCTTTGCATCTCCTAAATCTATCCTTGGTCCTTATCCGTCAAAGTTAAAGCCTTCAAACTTTCCATCTATATTGGGACCTTATGTTCCTCCATCTCCTACTTTCACTCTTATCTCATCTCCTTTCTCTCCTATCATACCTCGATATCAACAAAGACACTCATTCTTGATGAATTCTTGTTCATCTATTCATATGAACCAATCATATAATCCTTATTCATCCACAAACCCCAAGTCTTTTGGAAGTAATTAGATGATCCATTTAAAAACAAATGTAAGAATACATTGAAATCTGAATATCACTATGTCTCATCTAATTGACATGTGAATGAAAAGAAAGAACAATTATTCAATAGACTACAAAGTTCTACTACCCAAAGAGTTAAATCAAAGAAAATATGGGTTCCTAAATCCATCATTGAAGAAATATGTTCTAAAGCATCCAAAGGAAAAGAAAAATCTAAAGCTATATGGATTCACAAGTCTATTTTGAAATATTTGAATATTGAAAATACTTCAAAGTTGACATTCAAGCTTCCAAAGGCTTCCACTCCATCTTCTTCCAAAAACATTCCTAAGAACCTTCCAAAGGCTTCCATTCCATCTCCTTCCAAAATTCTCTTACTTACTCATACATCTAAACCTCAAGCTATTTGCTCCATGATTAATCCATCATTTTACAACCCTTCAAGTTGTGTGTTGATGTTGATTTTGCCTACTTTCTCACCTACCCTTATGCAATATTTTTAATCATATACTTATCTGCTATCCATATTCCTTCTATCTTTCTAAAGCATCAAACCTTGTCCTATATATACATTATCTACCATCTTCTTTCCATCACCCTATTAGCATCTTTGAGCATACCTTTCTATGGTCTTGGCTTATCATGACTCATCTTTCATATAGGAGCACTATCTAAATTGAAACAACTTGAGCTCTTTCTAAAAATTCAAAAAGGAAAAAGAGAGAAAAAAGAGAGAAAGAAATTTTAAAATATGAAAGTATGCCTTGGTGAAAACCTGGTAAGTAGGCACCTTGGTAGAAAGAGTAAAGAGAAATAAATTCATCCTATGGTGAAAACCACTTCTTGTGGTACCTTGGATAAGTACCATGATGAAAACCTAGTAAATAGGCATCATGCGTAATTCTTCCATAATCCTTCCATTCCATATTTCATCTTTGATCTTGACAATGTTGAGCTATCCTTGCATATTGGCTATCTTATTTGTCAGCTTGCCTATTATGCTTTCTTGTTCACTCATAGCCTTCATATGTAGCTTCATTCTTATTGCTCTATCCTATCGTTATCCTATCCATTTTCATGGCTCTCATAGGCCTCTTGAAATGCCTACTTTTTTGGGACTAGACACATTCATGATATCTTGCTTTAGTTTCCACTACTTATCCCACATGTTATCTCCTTTGTTGGCTTTCTTTTCTTGTCCAATACATGCTTTATATGGTTAAATTTCCCTAGCTTGGGTATTGTTGAGGAGTCAATGCTTGAGGATCACTTTCACTTGCTTCATACACTACTTGCTTATCCATCTTATCTATCTTGCTACTACATCATATCCTACACCTTGCTAGACATTGGAACAAAATGATGTGATCTTTCTTTAGAGTGAATAATCTCTAAATTGTTCTAAAAAAATTTTAAAAATCATATATGGTGCTGAAAAAATCCTAAAAAGCATAAAATGTCCTAAAAAATGATCATCTCAATGACAACCCTAGAAATAGGAGCTTTGATGTATCACCAAAAAAAAAAATCAAATATCTTAAAAATACAAAAAATCTTTAAAAAGTCCTAAACAAGCAAAAAATGATTCTTTCCAAGTGGTAAAACCTAGAAACAAGTGCTACTTGAGACCCTTGTACTTATGTTCATCAACATATCACTTTGTGCTCTGAGCTTAATCTATTTCACTTCATGTGTCCTTTTGGTATTCCTAGTTTTGGAGTTAATCCTGGTCTAGGTCTAGGGGGAATAGGGGGTCTTTTGCTTTATCTAGGTTCTCTTTGTTGCATTGGCATTTCTTTGGAAACTCTTGCAAATAATATTTTTAAACACTTCCCCTTGACATCGAGTGTTTCTCAACACTTATTGGATACATTTTCTACAGTCTAAGATGTCATGATGCTTCTCACTGGTAGATTTGAAGTTCTTAGGAACATAGTCATGTGACTTACACACACTCACTCAAACTAAAAAGTGGTTGGGACTTGTTAGCTTATTTTTCTTTTGTGTGTTGTATATGATGATTTATTTGTCAAATATTCCCTCCCTAATAGTCTCTCAAGGATGTTGTGGACTAGAGGACTTGGGGCATGGGGCATATTTTTCTTACCTTTTTGCTTGTGGATATGGTCTTGAAACTCTAGAGTGTCTCTTGGTGTCCCCTTGAAACACTTAGGAGATTTGAGGCATCATCCTTGACTGCTTTTCACAACCATTCTTATAGTCATCCTAGCATCTAGGCCTTGATGCGAGCATGGTTTTGCTACATTAAATTGGATAAGCTAACATCAAGATCATCTTGACCTTTATGTCTTTGATGCTTATGTTAGAATCTTTCCACATTCCAATCTGATATAAATCACATTCATATCTTCATAGTCGTGCTTTTGACTAGTGATGATTGTGTGATTTTTCAATGTCCATTAATAATGGTGCAATGATGAAAATAAGTTATTTTACATTCTCTAGTGAATGATGAACACAAAATCCTATGTTACAGTTGCTCTATTGCAAGTACACTTTTACATTTTCATGTAGATTGCATTATTAGACTTCATTTTAATTTGCATTTTTAGGTTACATTATCAGTTTGAGAGGGTTTTCCTTTATCTTTCTTGTGGGATTTTAATCAAATGTGGTCATGTTTTGATCTTCATTTCCTTATCTTATTTCATGATCTCAATCAAAATTTCTATCTTAAACAGTTGATTGATTTTGTGGCATTCTATTTCTTACAAAAAAAATTCTTTTCTTCTTGTTATTTATTTCCACCTCTTCCAAACTTTTATCTTCCATTTTCTTTCACCCCACTTCTTCTCTTCTAATTTAACTTTAGGGAATAATATTTCATGCTTGATGATCTACCTTGGTTCTATGATCCTTATATTTTTCATCTTATATCAAGAACTTTATCTTTAGTTTGATTTGATCAAATTTATCAATTTGTTGTTTCTTCTCTATCTCATTTCGATTTTGATCATGAGGGGGCAGTACCTATCAACTTCAATTCTTGATTTAGTTTTATCAATTTTATCCTCAACTTTGTTAAGTCAAAATGTATTTGTATTCTTTGTCCTTATGTGTTTCAAAAATCGACCACAAATCTAGGTTGTTTTGTGATCCCAAATCGATCTCACATTCAATTTCTTTCTTTGACTACATATGTTCTCAAATCGATCACACATTAGTCAAAGAGGGGCAAATTTATGCACCCTAAACTGGTCACCTAGGCTATGCACCCCCATTATTCAATTTATCAAAATTTCTAAATCAATGCATTGCAATATTTTATTAAATCAGTTCAAATCATTTTCCTTGATCAAATTGTAATTAATTTAATTATTTCAATATTTCCTATGATTTGGTCATCTTATTCTAAGTCTTATTTAATTAAAAGAAAACTTCTCTTTTAATTAAATTAAATAAAATCCCCTTTTAATTAAAAGAAAATTCCTCTTTTAATTAAATAAATAAATCCCCACTTAAATATCTCTTTGTGATGAAAAAAGGAAATAAATTAAATAAAAATAAATAAATTTTTTTTTTCTCTACATTTAAATGCACATATCTCTAAGTGGGATTCCTCTTTTTCCTCTTTCCACTTTTTTCTCAAACACTCCTTTTCTCATTGGTGGAATTTTATCTCACATGGATCAAACTCTATTATCCCATATTGGTTGTGAGAAACCTCCCACCTCCACATTTTCCTTTATAAGGAGCCCACTCCTTCTCATTTTGATATAGAGAGAAATATAGAGAAAGATATAGAGAAAATAGTGTGTTGCTATAGTTTTGTTATGCTACAGATTTAGAGAGCAATTTTCGGAAAGGGGTTTGAGCCTTAGGGTTTGGACATTGGAGCTTTGTTGCAACTTCTCTCTTCTTGTCTTATTCTCTCATGCATTCATGGCTTCCATCATTAGGTTTCATCCTCACATTTTAATATTATCTTAGATTCATATTTATTTTCATAGATTAATATTGCATTGTTATTTCCTTTCATAGATTAGATTTCCTTTCTTGCATTGCTTTACATTGTTATCATTTAGATTAGCTTGCATCTTTATTTGCATTCATATTTTGATCCTTGAATCTCTTGTTTTATGGTGTACTTGCATGGGCACAAACTAGGTCAAACTGAGGAACTCCATTACAAACCCTTGCACTCCATCAATAGAGAGCTATGAGTTACTATTTGAGACCTCATTCTTGAGCAATCTTGGATATAATGACCCGTAGAATTGTGTCAACATTTTATCACACACTAATAGGGTCCATCCTCTAACAAGGAATATTTATATTAGTAAATCATCTTGTGGGTAATCGGGGTTTTTCCTCTAATCAACGGTTTCCCTAGTTAACATATCTAGTATTATTGTGCATTATTATCTTCTTGTGGTTTCTAATTATATTGCTCATATGGTTAAAGTTTATTAAGTTTGATAATTATTACCCCCCCCCCCCCCCCCCCCCCCACTCTCAATTATATTGGTGGACTATACATTCTAACAGAAGGTATATTCCTAGGCTATTCCACCAAGGGAAAAGCCTATAAGTGTTTGAATTCTAACATTGCCAAAATTATGGAAAGTACAAATGTGAAAGAGTTGGTGAGCTTACAAAAAGAAGTGACACTGCATGTAAAGAAGAACCTGAAGACTACAATATATTCATCTATATATATGATGATGCTCCAAGAACTCCTAATAATCATGCAAATTAAGTTGTAGTCTCTCATGAGATAGGAAATGATGAAAATGTTGAGTGGCATAAAGTAGGTATTGAGCAGCAGACTGAAGATGTCTAGTCATAAACAAGAAATGTTGACCATCAAATAGAAAATGTTGAGCATGCATAGCATGAACTAGAACCTAAACAAAAAAAGAGAAAATGAACTAGAGGTTATTTTTCTAGATGAACCCATAGAAGAACATAGAAGGAAACTATTTGTGCTAGCAAAATATGTAAGAAGACATCATAAACCTTAACAACTCATTGGTTATGTTTAATCAAGTGTTATGAAAAGGAAAAGGCTCAAAGATGATACATACTTACCTTGTGAGTTTGAGCCTAAAAATAGTAAAGGATGATTTAGACAATGAATATTGGATTCAAGAAATGAACAAAGAAATTGATTACATTGAGAAGAACAATACTTGAACTTTAGTGCCAAGACCTAAAGACAAAAATTTCATTGGGACAAAGTGGGTTTTTAGGGACAAACTTAATGAGAAAGAAGTAACAAGAAACAAGGAAAGGCTAGTATGCAAGGGTTATGTTCAAGAATAAGGAGTTGATTATGGAGAAACTTTTTATCCTTTGGCAGGACTTGAAGGAGTCAGAACTCTACTTGCATATTCAGCTGAATTTCAAGGTGTATCAAATAGATGTCAAATCTGCATTTTTAAATGGTATACTAGAGGAAGAAGTATACATTAAATAGCCTAAAGGATTTGTAGATCCAAACAAGAAGACATGGCATGTAAATTGAACAAAGCCCTTTATGGATAAAAGCAAGCCCCAAGAGCATGGTATGAAAGATTACATAATTATTTAGTTTTGAAAGGAAAAATGATAACAATAACCTATATTTGAAGAATGGTAAGAATGGTGAAGTATTGTTATCTAAAATATTTGTTGATGATATTATATTTGGAGGAAGAGTAGCATTATGAAAATCATTTGTTGATGAAATGAAGAAGGAATTTGAAATGTCTATGTTTGGTGAAATCAAATTCTTTGTTGGATTATAAGTATGTCAAATGAAGTTTTGTATTTTCATTACACAATCCAAATACATCAAGGAGATACTAAAGACTTTTGGTATGGAAGATTCCAAGCCAGTGAGTAGACCTATGTCTATCGGACATAAGTTATCTAAGAATGATGATTCTTCTAATGTGAACTAGACCCTATATAGATCCATGATTGGAAGACTAAAATATGTTATTCATAGAAGACTAGATATTGCTTTAGCTGTTAGGATAGTTGCTATATTTTCAAAAAATCCTAAAGAGAATTACATGATGGTTGTAAAAAAGATAATGAGATATCTGAAAGGTGCAGAAGACTATGGATTATATTACAAGAATGATTAGTTTGAACTAAAAGTGTTTGCTAACTCAGATTGGGTAGGAAATACTGATGACAAAAAAGGCGCTAGTGGAGGCACATTATTTCTAGAAAAGAGATTGGTGTCATGGACAAGCAAGAAACAGAATTGTATTTCCCAATCAATAGTTGAAATCGAGTATGTGGAAGCTATAGTAAAATGTTCAAACATTATGTGGATCAAGCAATTAATGAAAGGTATGAAAGAAGAATTTATAGATCCAATGGTATCTATTGTGATAACACAAGTGTTGTCAACATTTCAAAGAATCCAGTGATGCACACTAAGACAAAGCACATTGTTATCAAGTATCAATACTTGAGGGAATTAGTTCAAGACAAAAAAGTGAAGCTAGAATATGTGAATACCAAGGAATAGATTTCTAACATATTCATAAAACCATTACCCAAAGATGCCCATGAATATCTTAAAGGTAATTAGGGTGATTCCCCTAACCAAATCTACTTAAGAAGACAAGGTACATTCCATCAAATGTGCTAACCAGAATATCCTACACAGTGATGCAATGAAGTTCTACTTTAGGACATGCCTAAGGTAGATAATTTAGTATAGAATAACAAATTAGTCATAGACAGATAATAGGAATCAGCCAGACATGCAAAATCTGCATAATTCAAATGTATTAAGGGTTTTCAGCTCAAATAGTTAAATGTCTTTGACATTGTTGTCAAAGAGGGAGAGATTACTAAAGAAGGAGAAATTACTACACACACCCACACACACACACACACACAAACAGATTGCAAAGAGGGAAACAAATATTATGTTTCAAAAGGAGAAATTAGAAAAGAGAATCAGAGTGAAATATTTTTTATTGTATGGTAACAAGTGGTATTGCTACATATTGAGATATTGAAATGTTGTCATCAATGCCAAAGAGGTAGATTGTTAGAAACTTACAATTGGAACAATTGTTGTTTTGTTATTGATGTCAAATCTATTGATAAGACATATTGCTACCTAATCTAAATGTTATATCTACTTTTATTGATGAAGAGGATTTGAGATGTTGCTCATAACAATAGTACCTAGAGAAAAGGTTGAGTTATGCAAAGGGAGTTACAATGGACATTTGATAAGATAGACTTTAATAAAGAAAAGTGATTGTTTATGTCAAGAATGTTAAGCCAAGCCAAGAAATAAAGTAAAAGTCTAAGGAATGTCAAGTGGTGCTAGTGTCAACTAAGCTACAATTAGTGTCGAGAAAATCTAGTGTTGATTGATCATTAGCATCGACCGAGCAAGATATTTGATGCCAAGCCAAAAAGCTTTATAGTGACTGGTAATTCAGTGATGACCGAGTGTCAAAATTTAAAGATTGTTGAGTGATAGTATGAGAATGAATTCAAGGAAATCATGAGATCAAATTGACTCAGTTGATTTCTTGGGAGATGTAAACCACATTGAAGATAAGTTTGATGAGTTGGATCATTAAATTTAAGGAGAGGATTAGGTAAAGACCTAATAAATGGATTCCAAAGAAATTTATAGATGAAGATCAAGAAGATGGATAGATACAATGAATCATGTTGAACCTAATTGTAAGCCCTAAGATCAAAAAATGGTAAAGCAAGAATTGCCTATATAAAGAGGTAAAGAGTTGAATCAATGTGTGTGAATGTATGTGCAAGTGCTTATGTGAAGAGAGGCATGCATAGCAAGGTGGATTAGAGGTGCAAAAGTGTGAGGGTGATTGTGAAGCTAAAAGAGATTGCTTAAGTAAATGTTTTTGATAGTGATAAGCTAAATCTAAGCAAGAAGGCTTAAATATTGTTGAAGGGGAAAGATTGATTGATTGAGGGGTTGTTGAGCAAATCAAGATCAAAGATGACAATGGAAAGCTTATCAGTGAGTTGGCACAAGGACTGAATAAAGATTTGAACTTGCAAAAGTGAGTTGTGATCACAAAGATCAAACCTATTCTTTTCTTTCTTATCATTGTAAACAGTTTGTATTGAAGTCCTTTTAACAAAAGTTGACTTGATAGTCATTTGAAAGACTTAATAGTCTATGTAAATCCTTTAACTAGGTGACATTCTAAATGGAAGGATAAAAATCCTCTAACAAGGCCACTCCTAACAGAGTGATTAAATCCTCTACCAAGGTCACATTTAGTAGTGTGTTTTGTAACCTTTAATAGTGTTGGACCCTAATAGAACTCACTTCAAAAGAGTCAAAAGTAGTGGCATGTTGCTAGTGGTTTTTCCCAAATTGGGTTTCCATGTATAAATCATAATGTCAAATCTATCTTGAATTCTTTATATGTTTTAAATTTGATAATGTTTTCATTATGGAAATCAAGTTATGTTTAAGATGGTATTTTCAGTAGAGACTAAACAATAGAAGGATTAGCAGAATAGTGAGTGTTTGTGTTTAATTGTTCAAGTGGTACTTAAGGACCTTGAGTAATTGATTCACATCGCCCTTCCCCTCAATTATTCTAAACATTTCTAATAGGATCATGAAGATAGCTAGAATACTTTATCCTTGGGGGCTTGGTATGATATATATACTATGTTCAAATCTTATCTTTGTATCTTTATATCTTCCATAAAATTACACACACAAGCACACTTACATGCTAGGGTTTCACTCATAGAGTAGATTCTTAGAATTTTAGCAATTTACATTATGGATCTATAATCTAAGATTCACAAGCACTGCATAGACACACACATGCACGCGCATAATACGCACACACACACACACACACACAAATTAATTTTCCTAACAGCTATTTGTCCAAGTGGAGATCCACTAAAATGGGGGTTCACTAAGGAAAACCCTTGTATAGTCACCCACACACACCACATCTATAAAAAAATTCACAACATATTAATTTAAAGGCTTTGGATATGTAAATTACATCTTGGGACCTTTGCAAAAAAATTAGGTTGACCTGGCTATAGTGGCGCAAGAACATAGTGACTTCGTGGAACAATGTCTGGACACTTTTTCTGCAAGTCACCCTATTCCCAAGACCTCGATAGAAAAATCAATTTATGGTTTTTTCTGAGTCTTCTATTTTATTCAAAACTCTATAGTCATATTTTTAATTACATGCCCAAATCTATATCTTTGGAGTAAAAGGGCACTTTTCTTTACATATTTCAAGGTAAGTTCTTTATCACTTATTTTACTTTTCACTATATATTTTCTATCATATCTCGATTGGATTGTTTCATACATTTAATATCTTAATTATATCGCCATCCTACTATTGTGTTTACTTTAGAACAACATTGCATGAAAGATAACAAACATGTTTTCTTGAAACAACTTTTTTGGAGTATTTATGGTGGTTGTTAGGGCTTGTACTGGTGTTGGAGTTGGAGCTAGTTGTGGTGTTGGTACTTTTTCTAGGGTTTCTTCTATTGGTTTCTTTTGGCTCTGGTGTGGCTAATTCTAGGACTAGTGTGGGTTTTGGGTCAAGTGTTGGTGTTGGTGTTGGTGTTGGTGTTGGTGTTGGTGTTGGTGTTGGTGTTGGTGTTGGTGTTGGTGTTAGTGTTGGTGTTGGTGTTGGTGTTGGTGTGGACATCGGCGTGAGTGTCAGTGCTACTATTTGCATTGGTGCAGTTGTTGATGTTAAGGTTTTGTCTCCTACTAAAAAAGTGGTTGGATCTAGCATGGTTGGTTCAAGGGCTAGCATAGGCATTGAGACAAGTATTGGCACTAAGTTTTTAGTGACAACTAGAGCCATTCTCGGTAAAGGGGTTTTTGGTTTAGGCATTGGAGCAAGTATTAGTGATGATTTTGGTGTTGGTGATGGCACAGGTATTGGTGCTAGGGTTCATTTGTATATTGTCGGCTCTAATATAGCTAGTTTAGGTGTTGTCATAGGTGTTGGTGTTTGCAAGAGGGTTGGAGCTAAATTTTTTGTTGCATATAGTTCTAATGTTTGAAAGGCACCAAGGCTAGCATGGGTGTTGTGCTAGGGTGTCTAATGGTTCTTTCTCGTATGCTGCAAGGGTTATGGAAGGGTCTTTAGTTCCTCTTCCTAGTGGTGAATCAAACTCTAAGACAAAGGATCCTTTCCCTATTTATTTTTCATTCTTTCTCTATTTGGAGGACGTCACGAAAGACATTGTGGATTATTTTGGCAATCTTTCAAATCATGTTGTGATTTGTCGCTTTTAGGGCCTATGACTAAGTCTTTCAAATTTGTACATGTGGATCTCCATAGAGTGGAAGCCTATTTTATCAGGTACTATCCATATTTTTAACATGGCCAAGGGGTCTTTTATATCAGTGTTTGATGATTCTAAGGATTGAAAGAAGATCCCTTTGTCCATTATTTTTCTTTTTCATCTCAACACCATCCGTTGGTGGTGAAATCATGGTACCCCAATTTCTCCCCTACTACCAACTCTTTTACCAAGTTTCAAATTTAAGTTAGGCTTCCCTACCTTCCTCTTCATCTTTTGTTTGATTCCTTATTGCAATTTTTGGGTGAAGTGATTGGTAATTTATTGATGATTGATGAAGACTCATCAAATGTTTTCCATTCCACTTACGCAAGAATCCTTGTTGAGGTAGATATTTCTAAGGGTTTTCTTGAGAAATTTAAAGTTCATCTCCCTTATGGGAGTTGGGTTAAAACTTAAGACTATGAAGGGATTCCCTTCAGATTTAAAAAATGCTACAACATCAAGCATTTGGAGGCTCAATGTGGTTCATAGAGGGCTAGGTCTAAAAAGGCTTCTTCTTGGTGAAGAGGGATTCTTCTAAACATTATATTGTTATTAAGAAGGTTCACAAGTTTCCATCATTATCAAGCATGTTCCTATTTTGATTGATTCTACTAGTGTTTTTGTGGGTAGTGTGGTGGTTGGTTTGGATGTTTTTGTTGTTGGTATTGGCACTAGTTTTTTTCCTACGAGATTTGTTGGTAATTCTCCTAGTTTCCTTATTGTCACTATTGGTCTTTAGTTGTTGGATGTTTCCTTTGATTTATTTGTTGCTACTATGGGTTCCCCTATACTGGCAGAGGTTGTTTGTGCTAGATAGTGTTCAAGTGTTGGTTAAGTTCTCATTATTCTACCTTCTGCTAGATCTGTAGTTGTTGGGTATGTCTAAGTTTTGACTGTTGGATCTATTGTGGCAGATAGTTTTACTCTGGATTTGTAGGAGACATTTTCATTTGTTGAGGGGTGGATCCTAGTTATTGGAAAATATTATAAAAAATCCCCTCTTCAATTTGACATGAAGCTTTGATCCCAGAAAAGGGGGGATAAAGGAAAATTCTAGTGTTTTCCTTATGTTAACCGGATGAGGGGTTCTTTCCCTCAAGGTAGATAGGGTCTTTATAGTTAGTATTAATTTTTATGTTGCATGTTTTGGTTTAGTGGCTACATTTCTATGGGTACTGACAATTGTTTGTTGGATTTTGGTTGTAGGGGGGGTGGTTCTATCCAGCTTTGACCCATTTTGGGACTTTATTGCTATATCTTTTGTAAGAACTTTATGGGGTTTTGGGTCCACTTAAAACTTATTTTAACCCTTAATCAAAACCATTGCATAAAAGAGACATTTATCATGTACATCCTAGATAAAAAAAAAATTTAACATTGGCATCCCTTCATCTCACAAATTTTTTTAATCTAACCCAAATCTATTGAGAGTTATGGTTGGAAGTCCCTCTTTCTCTTGTACTGAATGGCTTAGGCATAAAGTGTTAAACTTGTCATGCCTAATTTTCACTATCATACTTGTCGATGTCATTTTCCCCCTAAGAAATACCTTTGAATGTTCACCACTCTAAATATGCAACTCAAGCCAATGAATAGGTTTAATAGCTCCAAGGGTCAAAACCTCTTCAACTTAAGTCTTGTTTGACCAAGGTGAGTGTGCCCTTACCCTAATGATTCTCTACTAATCTCCAAAACATAATGTATATTATACTATTAAATTCTTTTTCATGCCATATAAGTTTAAAAAATCAGACCAGTCCCTTATCTACTTTTGGGTATATAGTCAATTCCAACCATAGCCTAGTACATTTTCACAAGATAATTCAAAATTTTCATGAATCATCAGTTACTTGATTCTATCAATGTAATTATGTTAAATTTTTAGTCACTTGTCCAATTGTCTTTGATTCCTTCAAGGAAAGCAATTAGATAGGGAGTAACCAGACAACAATTTGTGGTAACTACATATTTTTTTCAAGTCAGTCTCTAATGATTTTAACACATTCACACAAGTCTTAAAAGTAACAATCAATTTTATAGTTTAGTTATTATTAAAAAAATTAGTATTGAGAGGAACAATGTGCATAACACCAAGAATGTAGAAAGGGCTTATATATATTGTTAGAACTACAATTGGAACAATTGTTATTGTTGGAATTACAAGTGGGAAAAGAGTAAACTTTTGAGGGGGGGTGGGGGTGAATCGAGAGTTTAAACTTGGACCCATAAAAATTTCACCATTCATATATCACATGCATTAATATACTAAAATTTCATATAAAGCATATGCATAAATCATGTAAAGATGTAATCAAACACACATATAACACCAGATATGATTACCCAGAAACCCTCCAAGTGAGAAAGTGAAACTGGGTGAAGATGACACCCACAAATCTTCATACTACAGCAATAAAGTGTATCCAATTAAGGTTACAATGTTTTGACCATGAATCATGATCTACCCTATGAAAGACCTGCCCTGTTAAAGGCTTACAAAGACTGTTAAGTCCCACCTTGTTAGAGGATTTCAACACCCTGTTAAAAGTGTTTCTGGTTAGAGGACTTCAACTTACAATTAAGTAAGCACCCTGTTAAATGATTTCATACAGCCTACTAGGACTACTCTGTTAAGAGATTTAATTGAAATCACCTGTCAAAATGTCTTAGCATAGATCCTGCAGTTGGCACTATCTTGCTTGATAATACATCACCTCTACACAATGTCCAATTTGATCCTTTCATGATCATATGTCTCAATGGTGTATCCTTCTCTCTATCCTTTATTCTTCTCTAACATATTTTGTAATTCATTCCTTCTTCATAACTTCTAAGTCTCCATGAATGTTATGTTTGCGCATGCAAAACTTCTCTACATCTCTCTTTCAATCCCTTACACACTCATAAGAAGTTTAGGGTTTTGTCCTCCTTAAGAAGACTAGGAGACTTAGGGTTAGGTATGAATCTATGGCTAAGATTCATCCATTGTGCCACTTAAACCTTCCCATTTTATGATTGGTTGCATGTAATCGCATAGGGAATTTGCATATAGATTCATCCTTATCTCCAAAAGATTAAAATCTATCCGTAGGTCGGCTTGAAAATGGTTTACATAGTTTTTTGTGCCATTACAAACAAATATGTCCAATTTGTGTCACTCGGCATATGAAGTCTTTGATGCTCAGCATACATTGTATTTATGCTTTTGACTTGGCACCTAAAGTTCTCGGCATCTATTATTTACTCGACACTTGAATCACTCAACATGGTCTATCTACTTAACACATGAGTGACTTGGCACATGAGTGACTCAGGACTCATTGCAACTTGGCATGATCTAACATTTATACATTGTACTCAGCATGTATCACTAGTTCAACATGAACTAAGTAAATGTCTTAAATATGCTAACACTCACTTGTCAAAACCAATCTAAGATCAATAATCTCCTCCATTGACATGAGTGTCAAAAACACTTGAATATACATAATCAATCTAATCATCTCGAGTATAACATACCCATGACTCAACTTATATATAAAACTTCAAAATTTCAAAAAAATTCAATAACCTATATACCTCAAAATTTTATAACTACCCCTAAGTTAATATATTTTTTTCTATGTCCAAAATTTGTGCTCCTTTTTTAGTAGATTTGTCTATGTTGACTAATACTCTTTGACTTCAATGCACTTATACTCTTTCATGCTCTCCCTTAGCTGATATATGTTCTACTCTATTCTATCTCCCCCTTTCTTTATTCTCTTCTTCTTGATTTATATCTCTCCCCCATGGTTTATCTCTCCAGATGTCTATTGTTATTTATTCTCCCCCATATATCTATATCCCTATAAGATATTCTCCCGCTTTTTTGTTGTCTCCCCCTTTTTGACACTTATGTCAAATGGGCTATACACGTATAGTGTGTTTGTCCAAAAATGATTTATGGACCTCCATTATAATTTTAAGAGTTGCATCCCAATTTTCACATGCAACATCTAGTGACTTGAGTTGGATGGTAAGCTCAGTAGCAAGTTGTACTAAGCCATATAGAGTAGAAAGATTGGGGTCTTTCTTTAGCAAAGTTTATGCATAACCTAGTTCCTTGTGCAAAATTTTCATATGAGGGGTGAGGGATGTCTGGATACATGTCAATTTGGCTCTTATGCTAGCCTCTTCTACTATCAACATAGCTGATTGACTTTGTGTTTGAAGAAATGTATTAAAATGCTTCTCACTTTGACTTGGATTTTGAGGTAACCTTATACCTGATATGTTGAGATTTCTCTCTAGGCTTTGACTATGGTGTCTGGTCTCTTGGGTGAAGATTTTAGGGTCACACAATTTGGTGCACAATGAGAATATATTCTCAAGTACCTTCTTTACATCCTCAACCTTTGTTGCCAATGCAACTTGAGTTAGTACTATCTCACCAAATATCTTTTCATTGACCTTACTCTAGAATTTCTTTTCAGACCACTCTAAGAGTTTAGCACTAGTATCAATGTCTTCATTGATGATAATTTCCACTATATATGATAGTTTTTCTAGTAGTGTCTTGGTCTCTTCATGAATAGGTAGACTAAATGTATTTTATGTCTTGAAGAGCTTGCTTCTACCTGTATTCTTTCCTAAGCATTTCTTCGTGCTTTTTCTTTTCTAAAGCTTGTTGCAAAATGTGTATTTGATCTAATTTCATTGTATCATAATCAAATTTAGGAATAATAATCTCTTCATCAAGAGTGATATCTCCATAGTGAATTACCTTCTTAGCTTTTGAAGAGCTTGAGCCTGGCACTGAGATTTGCAATGGTATAGCTTCCATGCTTGGCTTCTAAAGAACTTTTGTGGGAGAAGTACTAGATGTTGGTAGAGTTACCAATGCTTGGATGGCTTCTTGGTCCTTTACCTTAGGTGTTTGTCACCCTCCTCAAATTTTCTCTTGTATAATACAATGACTTGAATAGAACTTTGTCCTTGTGTTTTAGGTACAGATGAATCTGTATGTCTTGTTTCTTGCTATACCTTTGTAACTTTCTCTTCTTCTGCAATCTACTTCTGCTCAACTATGACAAGTACATCAACCTTAGTAGATGTATCTATTTTAGTTTGAATCAAAGGTTGCACTTGAGTATCTATGGTAGAAGGTGGTTCTTTTGGCTTCACCTTATCCCTTGTGATATCAATTATTGCCTTTTGGAGCTCATCTACACTAACCAAGATTGGATTGTCACATAACTTTGCTTGTAGTATAGATTGGTCCAATATATTTTTCAAGTCATTTGCAATTAGTGGATTGATTTCCTAAGCTCAAGCATTAGAAACCTCCTTGACAATAATAGTTTCAATTGACTTGACTATATCATATGAGGGATTGACACTCAGCACTTGTGTCTTGCACACTCTATTCACCTTGTTGTTGTTCAACTTTTTCCTTATCATCATTTTTTTTTAAGTGTCTCCCCCCATTGTATCATCTTTCTTATCATCTTCTTATTTTTCAACATCTTCTTTGTCATCTTGATCTTTATCATCATCTTTACCCTCAAAAGGGTCAGCTTCTCCTTATTTTATAATTGTCCAACCATATATTAGTTCCATATTTGGGTTGAGTTCTTGACCACATCTTCAATATTATTTTGAAGTATGTTGAAGGTTCTATACTTAGGTGTAAACCTAACTCCATATTTCTTAGTAGCCTTAGCAATCTACCCTTTTGTTAGTTCTAGCATTAATTGGGCCAAGTAGTTTCCCTTATTTGTTTTTCCAAATTTAAATAATAATGCCATTTTTGCTCAACTAAATCATATAATTCTTGGGTACTAAGTTAGCAAATTCTAATAGTGTAGTCTTAAATTTAGACATCATTACATATAGAGATTCTTCTACTAACTTTTTTCCTTCTTTCTCAAGTTTCTCAAAATCAATATGCCTAAATCTAGATAAATCTACATTATTCTTGACATTTTCACACAAATTTTCAATATCATAAAGTGGTTTGTGACTTGCCACTTTGAATTGACTTAAATCATCTGATTCAATCTTTTCTTCATCTGAGTTAGGTTGTGCAACATATTTTCTTCTCTATTACTTTTGCACTTGGCCTCCTTGATATGTAGCCTTAGTCTTCTCCTTGGCCTTCTATGTGTTTCCATGTGTGCTTACTCTGGTGGTAGGTGTACTTGACTTAGTTGGGCTAGGTTTAGTAGTTTTCTTTGCCTTAGCCTTCCTCTTCTTTAGCTTAGCAAGAGTAGGTGCTTCCTTAGCTTCTTCTCCCTCAGCACCTTATATCTCTTGGGTCAATGCAAGAGGTCATTGTGTTTTTTCTTTCTCTTCTTCTTCATCCTCTTCATCTTCTTCCTCTTCTTCCTCACCTACACCTTCACCAAATTTAGCCTTTAGCTTCTTTACCAGCTAATATTTCTTCTTAAGTGTGGAGTAGTTTTCAATTCCATTTCAATCTTTGATTTCATCACATCATAATTCCCAAAGATTTTAGCAGTCTTGTCAATTTCCTCTACTATGAGTGCTGTGATTGTTGTTGATGCTCCATCAACATTGATCTCATACCCAAGTGGTCTTAACCATCTGACCCTTGGTGTGGAAGCTTGCACATATGTGTAGTCAGCATCAACAAGAAAGCATATATCATTGTAATGTTGCTCAGCCAATGAAACAAGTATCCTCATTCTTTGCTTCATTGCCTTCTTAAAATCTTCAAAATAACTAGTCATCAATGTCTCAAAATTTTATCCCATCTATTTAATATACTGATTGATCTATACTACATTTGACCTATTGGTCTTCCATCCAGCTATACCAAAAGAGGGAAATGTGTTCTACACATAAAAGAATATGTAGACAAGTATTGCACCAAACTTGCATTGTGCACTTTTGGTTTTCCTTATAGCTCCAAGATTCTCCATCAGTTGTTGTAGCTAAAGTTTTGCCAGATCATATGTATGATCTTTCTTTACAATATTATAATGAACATCTATTACAATATAGGGTACACTATTCAATCTACTAGATTGATAAAATTTGTGTCAGATTACCCTAATAGAAAAGTCTAGTAGTGGATCAGTGATGGTATCAATTATCATGCCTCTCTTGTTCCATTTTTCTCTTGTGTTTTTCTCTATTACTTCCTTGGAGTTGCTCCTCATATTCTTGGGTCGATCTAGGGTTGGGTAGCTAGTAACCCTATGAATTATCCTTTTTGATATCTTAATTAGTCCACCTTCTAGCCATAGGGATCCATTATGTATTTGGCTTAACACAATTTTAATCCATTCGGTCTTAAAAAGACTAGAAAATTCTAGGGCACGGGTCAAACCCTTTCTCTCAACTATTTTATATTCTTTTTTAGGACACCATTATCACATAATCTATCATAAGCTTCTCTAATTTCTAGGTCTCCAATGCTACCAATTTTACAATTGTAACATTTCCTTACATTCTAAACCATAATAACATTAGGCGCGATCATTGAAAGTGTGCCAGAGGGATCTTGTTTATATGTTATGTTAGGGATGGCCTTGAATATGGGTTGTTTGACTTTGTTACTAACAAGCTAAACATTTAAAGCCTCTTTCCCTTCTACATTCCTTGAACTAGATGTCATTTGTCAAAATAGGGTTTGTACAAAGTAAAAACTGTGTAGCTCAGCTTGTGATAAATACTTATAAAATCTATATGCTAATGTGAGATCATCACTAAAATCTTTGCAAATGTTTCGAACAATTTTTTCAGTCACCTTCTACTCTGTTTTCTTTTTCTCAAATTCAAAATGACAAAGAATGATTGAAAAATGACCATATACCCTTCAAAACCCCTGCATTTAATGCTTAGTGCTTGCATAGCTATAAACTCGGCATCAACCAATTTCAAAATTACTTGGCATCCATAGATATTTCCATAACTCAATAGATACTACAAACTCAACATCAACTAGCTAGCCTTGCAACTCAACATCAACTAGCATTCCACTCAGCATCCATTGAAAAATTTTCATGCTCGGCAACAACATTAAAACTTAAAGATTTAATCTTGAATTTTCAACAACATCTTGCATCTTTAGTCATGCTAACGTAGTCCTTTCAGTACTAACTTCTTTTGGAATTGATGTATGATATAATACTTGAATATCAGTTTCACATACCTCTTGATTGTTCAATTTGATGAGGTGTGATTGCTTGACCCATTGGGTGAAGTGATCTCTTATGCATTTGATGTGCTACAAGCATCTTTCTTTTTCCATGTCTTTTTCATCTCATTCCTGATGTGTTCAACATTTTCCTTGCCTTTTCCTTTATCAAATTCATAACTTGGTGCCTTTGACCTAGTTGGACAATGCTTACTAATGTGACCAGTCTTCAAACAGCTAAAGCATGTAGTTTGATTCAACCACCTTTTGTAATTACCACTGAAGTGTTTTCTAATACAATTCTCAAGAATATGTCCACATTCTTGACAATAATGATAGCTATATCTTGTATTGTAATCCCAATTATAAGAGTTTACATAGCTTCTTACCTTTGCTAGCTTGTTTGATGATCACATGGACTTGCATCTATATTCAAAGGCTCTATGTTCATACATAGTTGTACCAATATCCTTCAAATATTTGTGTGTTCATGGTCCTGGTTCTACATTCATTTGCCTAATAACCTTGTTTGTTGCACTTATGACAATGAACCATGTTCTTACACTTGACATTCTGATTTGTATTGTTGCTCCTACACATATTAGTAGTATACCCTTTCGTTCCACAACTATAAAAATTAGGTTTGGAGTTCTTACCTCTATTGTTCCTTTCTTTAGCAACTTTGGATGATTCTCCTTCTTCAATGCTTATGTAGCCCAATCTTGATGTATCTTTGTTGTATCTATGGGATCTTAGTAATTTCTTAAAGTATTTGATGGCTTCATTTGGCTTGTTGAAACTTTTAGCAAATTATTTTTCTCTTTTCAAGTCATTCTACACTTGTTCATTCTACAACTTCAATGTAGTAATCTCAATGGCCTTGACATTTAGTTCATAGTTGGCATTCATCATTTGACTTAAAGTATCTAATTGCATGTTGGAGATCTTGATTAGCTCTGTTAACTTTTCTTCCTATCTGGTTTTTCATAATTCTTTTGTCTTCTTCAATCATGGCTTTGTCTTCCATGGCTTTCTTCTTTTGTTCAGTCACCTCACATAGCAGTATAGCTTGTGATTCTTTCTCCAACTTTAAATTTCTAATTTCTTCTTCTTGGAGTTTTTTCTTTTTCGTTAGATCTGGAACTATTGCATCAAATTCATTGGAGTTACCATCTGCAAATAGCGTGGTGGTGTCTATCTCGTTGTATAGTGTGTCATTATCTGCAATAGCAATTTATTTCCTTCTCTTCAAGGAACTCCTTAAAGCATCTCTAGCTTCATTCAGTTGATGTAGTATAAGATGTAATTCAATCTCCTAGTTCACAATAGCCATTCCCAATTTGTAGACTTCCATTTCAAGATCTTTGCTCTAAGCTACAAAGCTTCTCTTTCAGAGAAATAGGCTCTAATACCAATTGTTGGAATTACAAGTGGGAAAAGAGTAAACTTTTGAGGGGGGTTGAATCAAAAGTTTAAACTTAGACCCATAAAAATTTCACCATTCATACATCACATGGATTAATATACTAAAATTTCATATAAAGCATATGCATCAATCATGTAAACATGTAATCAAACACACATATAACACTAGATATGATTACCCAGAACCCTCCAAGTGAGAAGGTAAAACTTGGATGGGGATGACACCCACAGATCTTCACTACTATAGCATTAAAGTGTATCCAATTAAGGTTACAATGGTTTGACCATGAATCATGATCTGTCCTATAAAAGCAGGGATAACTTTAAGGAACCCCCCCCCCCCCTCCAAAAATTTATAAAATTGTGGCGAATCACATGTCATTTGGGTGAAAGAAATTAATAGTGTTGGCAAATTATGCGTCAATCGATGGATATTTGGTGGCAAATTTTTTAATAGTTTAGACAATTTTTATAAAATAATGGGGATTATAATTTTTGATTTTAATAAAATTATTAATATTGATGGCGAATTATGTTTTGAAATATAATTATGTTAAATGTATTATTTGAGAACTCAGACCATCTGATGATCCAAGATCAATGGCTGAGGTTTAATTTTAGCCAACATTTCTTGAAGGAAGAAGAATTGTTGAGGTAGTCACCGAAATGTTGACACGTATCAAGGTAAGTTGTCTGTGGAGTACAATGTCACTCATCAAAAAAAAAATTCACATAGGAAAATGGGAATTTGGCAAATGATGATCATCAAAAGAGACACTCAATTTATTTCATGGCAAATAAGAGTAAACATTAAAGAGAAATATGGGTGAAGAACTCGACTACCAAACTGAAATTACGTAATAATAGTGGCAAACATTTTGACCACTATATGAGTATTTTATAAAATCTAGGCAAACTGGTCAACTAGTATACTATGTTTTTTTTAGCCAATTTCTATAGCCCAATCGGGACATATTAGCCAATTGGTGAATAATAGCCACTAAAAAAATCCCTGTATAAAAGGCTTGCCATGTTAAAGGCTTACAAAGATTGTTAAGTCCCACCTTGTTAGAGGATTTCAACACCTTGTTAAAAGTGTTCTTGGTTAGAGGACTTCAACTTACAATTAAGTAAGCACCCTTTAAAGGATTTCATACATCCCACTAGGACTACTTTGTTAAGATATTTAACTAAAATCACTTGTCAAAATGTCTCAACATAGATCCTATGGTTGGCACTAGCTTGCCTGATAATAGATCACCTCTACACAATGTCCAATTTGATCCTTTCATGATTAGATGTCTCAATTTTTTATCCTTCTCTCTATCCTTTATTCTTCTCTAATTTATTCTACAATTCATTCCTTCTTCATAACTTCTAAAGTCTCCATGAATGCTTTATTTGTGCATGTAAAACTTCTTTGTATCTCTCCTTCAATCCCTTACACACTCATAAGAAGTTTAGGGTTTTTTCCTCCTTAAGAAGACTAGGAGACTTAGGGTTAGGTATGAATCTACGACTAAGATTCATCCATTTTGCCACTTAAATCTTTCCATGTTTTTATTGGCTACATTTAATTGCATAGGGAATCTACATATAAATTCATTCTTATCTCCAAAAGATCAAAATCTTTCCTTAGATTGGCTTGAAAATGATTTACATTGTTGTTTGTGCCATTACAAACAAATATGCCCAATCTATGTCACTTGGCATATGAAGTCTCCGGTGCTTGGCATACATTGCATTTCTGCTTCTGACTTAGCACCTAAACTGCTTGGGATCTACTGTTTACTCAGCACTTGAATCACTTGGCATGGTCTATCTACTCAGCACTTGAATGACTCGACACATGAGTGACTTGGCACTCATTGCAACTCGACATGATCTAACATTTATATGTTGTGATCAGCATGTATCACTAATTTGGCATGAACTAAGTAAATATATTAAGTGTGTTGACACTCACTTGTCAAAACCACTTTGAGATCAATAGTTATGTTGTCATTAATGTCAAACCTTATTGGTCAGATAGTTTCTACCTAAGTAGAATGTCATATCAAGATGATTGATGAAGAATATTTGAGAAGAAGATATAACAAAAGCAACTAGAGGAAAGGTTGAGTTATTTAAAACTACAATGGGTACTTGATTGGTTATACCTTGACAAGGTAATGTGGTTGTTGAGTCATATCACTAAGTGGAAAAATAGTTGTATTGAATCCTACAAGAGTTGATCAAAGGAAGACCAAATGAATAGGCCTAACCGGGGAAAAGAGTAGAAGATTAAGGAACTAGAAGTATATGTTGAGTGATGCTATAGTTGATCGGGTGATATTATAAGCTGAGAAGAATATAGTATCAACCAAGTATCAAAAAGTGTGTCAAATAGAATAGTTAGTATTGATCGAGTAATTCAGTGATGATCGAGTGTCAGAAGGCAGTGTTGGTCAAGTGATAGCATTTTATAGTTTTTGAAGGAATCTCATTTCCTGGCTGGCATAGTTGAATTCTTGGAGCATGGAAAGCATGTTGAATATGAGAATTGATGAGTTGGAAAATTTAACACAAGGAAAATCATTTGTGTGCACTCCTAGGCATGGATTCAAAGAGAATTTTTAATTTGTGTCTAGAAGGGGAGAAGGAGTAAAAAAATGATCAAAATCCTAAGATCAACAATAGTGTTTAAGCAAAAAAAGATTGAGATACCTATTTAAGGAGGCATAAGGGTAACCTAAAGAGGGATAGAAATTTTTTGACCTTCATTATATCATAGTACATGCACATATTTTCCTTGCAAAATATCATTGAGTTTCGATTTCACATAGATCAAAAGTATGTGTTATCCAAGTTAGTGATATCATTATTTTTCAATCCTTGTATAAAATTTATTTTCACCCTTTAGAAATACCATTGTAAAATAGTGCCAACATTTATGTGAAATTCCTAATGGATTGGTGGGGTTCCACTAGTGGCTCTTTCTATGGATGTAGTACCATAGTGATATCACAAGAATCTAGCAACCTTTGGATGAAGTAGACCAAAAAGTCAAATAGTGTGATGGCCAATGGCTACCAAAATGTAAACTTATATCTTTCCTCATTCAAATACTTTGTTATGTGTACATTTCAAAAGGATGATAAAATGTCTTCCCAAAGAAAGATGTATGAACACTTTTCTACAAGGTTCATCTTATTGTAGTCTTCTTCAAAATGATGAAAATCATAAACTAAAATTATGGGGAGGATCAAACCTTGACATTCACTTTATACTCCAACCTCATTCAAAGGGAAACAATATCTTGTTGCTAGTATATTATCTTGTTCCTGCTTATTCTATCAATTGTGAAATTAAAAGGAACATTAAATGAAATTATTTAAAATAGTTTTTTTTCAAAATCATTCCTAGTTTTCCTAGTTTTTTCTTGTCCATTACCCTTGCATTCTTCATATAATGGGTTTCATACAATTGCATGTTGTATCTTTGTAACCCTACACAAAGTCCTTAACTTGTGTCTTCTTCCTCTTAATCAAACAAGGGGTTAATTACATCAATTCCCTCTATTTTTTCTTCCTCTATTTCACCATCTGATGAGGAGTTGAGATCACCATCATAATTGTCACAAATAGAGGATATTGTTTCTTTATTCTAAGTTAAAGGAAAATAATAGGATTTATGTGAATGACCCATGTTAGTGAAGGATATAGGAGGGTGTTGTGATATCCTTGGTTCAGGCTTAAATCTCATCATTTGGCCAAATTTCTCAACCTTCTCAATATTACCAACAATTAAGAATGCTTCTAATAAATCTCTTGGTTCCTCTACTCTAATTTTAAAACTAGTGTCTTTATTAAAAGCATCTAAGTATATGGTTCAAGCCCATGCCTTACTAGGTCTCATTGCTTTTGACAAATTTTGAGTAGCCCTTAAAAATACAAAATTCAAAAGGACAATTGTTGCATCTTTTTCCTTCTAAATATTTACAAATTCTTTAAGTAAAAAATATTCAATCTTCTTCTTTTTGAAATACTCAAAAAAATTGACCTTCATTTTAGCTAAGGACCAACTAAACATAGAGGAAAATTACACAACCAATCTCTAGCATTTGCAACTAGGGTTTGGGTGAATAACCTCATGAATACATCATCCTAGTCTACTTCAAAATTCTTGGTTAAATATTCAAACACATTAACATGTTCTACTACATCTGCCTTCTCCATGCTCCAAATCTGAGAAGAGTGCCCCTGATTCCCAAAGGTATAGGATTTGGTAGACCCCTAATCTTGTTGAAATCCATCATTTTGTATAATTGGGTTGACGTGATATTTTCTAAAAATAAAGTCCCCACCATAGAAAAAGGAATAGTATAATTTTAATACCAAAATGGTCCCTAGTAGAGTTGCCAATTTGTTGGTCACAAAATTACAATTTAGGTAATACCTTTGAATGACCACTACTTCAAATATGAAACTTAGACCAAAAAATAGATTTAATTCCTCAAAAGGTCAAAATGTATGTGCTTTAGGTCTTATTTGATTAGGCAGGTGTGCAGTTATTATAACCCTAATAATTCTCTAACTAATCTATGAAACTAAATGTATGTTATACTATTAAATTCTTTGTCATGCCATGCAAATAAAAAAAAAATTTAGACCAATCCCTTATCTACTTTTGGGCATAGAGTCAAATTTCATTAATAGCCTCGTACATTTTCACAAGACAATTTAGACTTTTCATGAATCATTAGTTACTTAATTCTATTAATGTAGATCTATTAAATTTGTAGCTACTTGTCCAATTGTCTTTAATTTCTTCAAGGAAACCAATTATATAAGGAGCAAGCAGACAATACATCATTGTAATACCTATTTTTACAAGTCACTCTGCAAAGGTTTTAACACATTTACACAAGTCCTAAAAGTAACAATCATACTCATAGTTTAATTATTGTGAAAGGCTCAATACTAAAAGGAACAACATTCATAACACCCTTAATGTAGAAAAGGGATTTTATTTATATATTCATGTTGATTTCATATGCATTTCTTTGTACATATCCCCATGTCTCTCATTTTAATTATTGCATACACATAAATACTAATGGAAAAGATGATTGTGAATTCTTTGAAGAGAAAATGACAAGTTTCCAACCATTACATACATTAGGTTTCAATAATTAAATACAAAAAGACCATTAACCACTAACTCTTGTAAAACTAAATCTTCAAAGCATCCAGAAATCATCGAGATCCTAGTTCTCAACCACGTTTATTATCTACTCCTTGAAATCTATAGGGTCCATTCCAAAATCAACAAACTAAGTTTGAAGCTTCGCATTCTCTTGTTATTTATTGAGTATTGGCATGGCTTCCTTAGGATTTTTTGAAAGACTCTATGAGGCTTTCATAAGCCCAATCAGGACATCATATGTTCATCTTCCTCCTCAGTTAAATCTAGTTGGACTAGTATAGGAGCACCTAAGAAGACAATAATACCAGGAGACCAAATTTTGTAATATGATCAATTTCATTTCATTTTAGTCATTCATGATGTATAAAATTAATTTGAGTCAATTGGAGTAATAATGTAAGGTTGAAAGCCAAAATTGTAAAATTATTCATTTAGGACCTAAATTGTTCAAAGGGTCAAAATTGTATACAAAGCCGTGAAAATGATAGAAAGAATTTAAAATATCCTAAATTTTTTATTTGAACATTTATATAGGTTTTTTACTAAGTTTGACACCATTTTGTAGAAGTGTCTTAGAAGTTGTCAAGAAAGTGTAAAATTACAAAGTTGTAATATTGAATTTTTTTGCAAAATGTTGCAAAAAGGAATATGAAAGGTCATAGGGGTAGTTGGATGGTTCCTAAATGCCTAAAATAGTATATATAACATGTATTGGTCATTAAAAATCATAATGAGAAGGAAAAAATATTGGTACAAGTTTGTGCATTCATTTCTTGCTATTTGATTAGTGTTAACTATTTTTATATTGTTTCCAGGCCTTCTATGGAAATTTACGGCATGAAAACCCTATATAATTTATATATTTTGATAGTAGGGTGAATTCTATTCCTTATCTCTTTGGTTTAGATTAATTTCATTCAGTTTTGAGGAAGTCATGACTATTTTAGTGAAAGTGTATGTTTGCAGATTTGAGAATCCCTGACAACAATCATGTTGCACTGTTTGGTATAGACATATTTGGATAATGTATGACCTCTAAATAGACTCATTGAAAATATATGCAAATAATCTTTCATTTCCTTTTTGGGTGAGTCATTTTTATGTATATTTCTGAAAGTTATGGATCTTTTAGTGAAAATTGTTTTTTTAATATCTTTGATGGAGCTACAAGAAAAGATTTCAACCCATATAATGATTTCTGGATTGAAAAATTGATTGGATTACATATTTGGAAACTAGACTCATAATAATTTTATATGAAATTGATTTGGGATCGTTTGGTTTTTTTTTTTTTTGTGACAGATATTGGATTTCCTATGTAGGGTGACATGTAGCCTTTTTGGTTTGTGACAATGAA
The DNA here is from genome assembly GCA_028749045.1 of Cupressus sempervirens. Taxonomy (NCBI): domain Eukaryota; kingdom Viridiplantae; phylum Streptophyta; class Pinopsida; order Cupressales; family Cupressaceae; genus Cupressus; species Cupressus sempervirens. The sequence continues at coordinate 127,028,202 of CM053784.1, forward strand.
AATTGGTCTCAGTGCAAAGACCATAACTTGTAAAAAAATATTTGGATTTGTCTCATCTTTGGACATGTTTTAAAAGGCCTAGTTTGGAACAATTCCAAAAAATGGTTATAAAAGAAGATGTTGGGATTGAAATTTATGAATAAAACAATCTGATATAGAAATTAGATTGTGTGAATGGAGAAATATTGATAAACTTGTTTGAAACATGTTTTGTTTTACTTCATGAGATGCCTCTAAATAATGAAAGTTTTGAATGGATGTTGAAGGGATCAACATAGATCCTACTTATTGGTTGGTTTGTGTAGTTTCTATGCATCATGGACAAGGACATGGATTTTAATTTAAAGATCCTTCTAGTGTAGACAAAGCCATTTTAGCGATTGAATTAGTTACTTGAAGAAGTAACATGTTTACATTTTATGGAATGTTTTATGACCAACTTCTACTTATCCATTAATGCACATGAGCATTCTACATGAGTTATTTTTCCTTGAGAATGTTATCATCAATCTACCACCTTTATGCATCACTTGCTTGATACTCTATCTATTTATTAATGACAAGTTTGTAATTAATGCTCATATGTTAAACATTAATCGTAATCTTTTAAAAAACTCAAAAGCCGATTTGTCAATCATACAATTAGTTTTAAACTGTCGATTTGTCTAGTGATCATATGCCACCTACAACATATGTGACCTTTTATGTATTATAGTACATTCATGTCTTTTCTATGCAAAACATCAATGAGTCATTTTCTTTGATGGATCAAAAGAATGTGTTATTAAATATGCAATATAGTAGATATGGTAGGATAAAATGTGCTCTACTAGGGTTTGTATGGCTTCTATTTTAATCCTCATTGTTTTACTACCTATCATACTATATTTAATACAAGACTTATTTTCATTTATAATGGCCTCAGCCTTCTTCAGCCTAGCAGTTGGTGCTAGTGTTGGAGTTGTTGTTGTTAGGGAGAATGGCTCTGTTGAACAAACACCTACACAAGTTCATACCCAAGGTGTTTCATGAGGTAATTCCTCTCCTAACATATTTTTGAATGTTAAGAAATTTGATAGTGCATGCACTTGGCTAGAACAACAAACCCTAATTGGGTATTTTTTGTTCTACACTCCTTCTGAAAGCATGTTGAATGGGTTTCCAAGGTCTAGACACCTCAGGGTGTCTTCCTTGAAGGTGTTTAAAACCTTACCAAAGGATTTTCCCTTTTTTCATTTTGGCAATCCTAACCAAACTAAGCATGTTTTAATTTGTGGCCCCTGGACTAGTTTTTCAGTACTAGTCACATGATTTTGTTGTTTTTGATGATCGTAAGCTTAAGGTGCTCATAAGGGTGGAGTTCCCTAGGCTTCTTGTCTCATGCTGGTCCTTTCTGCAAGTCATTGCACAAACTATCAGCAAGGTTATTTTCCTTGAGTCAAAGAAACTTTTTCAATGCTTGGCCCCAACATAGGGTTTGTATTAAGGTAGACCTCTCCCAGGACCTCAAAGAAATACTGGAAATATAGATAGGTGGTACCACCTTCACTCAGAAGGTATTTTACGTAAACCTACTAAATACTTTCCATTAGTGTTAGTCCATAGAACACAAGATTAGGGATTTGTTAGATTATGGTGACTGATCAGGAAAGTACTATACATACTTCATAATTAGTGGGTTCAGGGCATCGCCCCAAAAAAAAAATTTGGGCCGTGGCTGACATTGTAGCTGACATATTATGGCCGACATGTTGTAACCCTAAAATAGATAAAATACTTTTATAAAAGGGTTTAGGGTTAGGTATTTTTCATTATGTTGTGATGTGAAATTGCTTCTTGCGATGGTATTGAGCTGTAAGGGATTACGGACTGTAATCAGGTTGTAATCACTGGATTATAATAAGATCGAACTTGCTATTTGGTGGACATAGCCCAAGGATTGGGTGAACCACAATAAATCTTTGTGCCTTGTGTTCATTTCTATGTGATCTATTATTTTTTTGTTATTGGTTATATTTACATGTAGTTTTTATTTCTGGCTGTGGTTTTATCCTAACAAGTGGTATCAAAGCCTAGTTGTTTTTTCAGTTATCCTCTACAAGAAAGTTTCACGGTTGAGTGATAGCAATGGTAGATGAGGGTAAGCTAAGGGTTGATAATTTTAATGGGAAAAACTTCCAGTTATGGAAGATGCAAATGGAAGACTATATGTATCAAAAGGATTTATGGAAGTCGTTAGAAGGCAAAGCCAAGAATCAGGGAACTATGTCAGATGTTGAATGGGATCTTTTGGATAGAAAGGAACTCGAAAGCATTCGATTATGCTTGGCACCATCAGTGGCATTTAATATTACAAAAGCAAAGATGACAGAAGAGTTGATGAAAACCCTAGCAACACTGTATGAAAAGCCCTCCGCTTCAAACAAGGTATTTCTCATGAAGCATTTATTTAATATGAAAATGACAGAAGGTGGATCTATTGCAGATCATTTAAATGAGTTTAATACAATTACTAGTCAGTTATCTTCTGTGGGTATCAATTTTGATGAAGAAATTAGGGCTCTCTTGATTTTGTGTTCTTTGCCTGAAAGCTGGAATGGTTTGGTAATGGTTGTGAGTAATTATGTTCCTAGATCTAGTACCCTAAAATATGATGATGTGATCAGTGTTGTTTTGAGTGAGGAAACTCGTAGGAAATCCTCAGGTGGATCTACATCAGGAAGTGTTTTGAATGCACAAAGCAGGGGCAGAACAACTGAGAGAGGAAGTAACTCTAGAAATCATGAGAAATCAAGAGGAAAGTCAAAAGGGAAGAGCTCTCAATCGAGAGGACCAAATGATTGTTGGTACTGTGGGAAACCAAGGCACAAAAAGAAAGATTGTTGGAATCGAAAGAAAAATGAAGGAGATAAATCAGATGGAGACAAGGAGGCAAATGTTGGAAGTAAAAAATCCGAAGAGGATTCTTCGCTTCTATCTTTAGAAAGTGTTGATGATTCATGGGTTTTAGATTCTGGTGCTTCATTTCATGCTACACTTCATAGAGGTTATTTCATTGATTATGTCCAAGGGGATTTTGGGCTTGTTTATTTGGGGATTAATGAACCCTGTCAGATTGTTGGAAAAGGAAAAAATAAGATTAAGTTGCAGAATGGGAATCATTGGCTACTACATGAGGTAAGACATGTTCCAAGGCTGAGTAGGAATTTAATTTCAGTGGGGCAACTCGATGATGAGGGTTGTGTAGTTAATTTTAATGATAAAAATTGGAAGGTTTCAAAAGGTTCCCTTGTAGTAGAAAAAGATGTGACAGTAGGCACCTTATATCTTCGTACAGGTCATATTGTTCCTTCTACTTTGATTGTTTTAGAGAAAAATGAATGTTTAGGAACAATTGCTGCAATTGAGTAGGGAGAACAAATAGCTGTTGTAGATTCTAATACAGCGTTGTGGCATAATACACTTGGGAACATGAGTGAGAAAGGTATGAAAGTACTTCATTCAAAGAAAGTTTTACCAGGTCTAAAATGTGTTAATATGGATTTATATGAAAGTTGTGTGTATGGAAAATAAAAGAGAGTGAGTTTTGTAAAGACTGGGACAAAAAATAAAGGAGAAATTAGAGCTTGTGAATACAGATGTATGGGGACCAGCTCAAGTATCTTCACTTGGTGGCTCTCATTATTATGTTACATTTATTGATGACACAACCAAAAAAGTATGGGTTTATTTCCTCAGACAGGAATCTGATGTATTTCAAACTTTTAAGAAATGGAAATGCTTGGTTGAAAATGAGACTAGTAAGAAATTAAAATGTCTCAAATCTGATAATGGTGGTGAGTATTGCAGTCATGAATTTGAATATTATTGCTCCACTAATGGTATTCGTAGATAGAAAACTATTCCAAGGACTCCACAGGAAAATGGAGTCGCTGAATGCATGAACAAGACTATAATGGAGTGCGCAAAGAGCATGAGGTTGCATGTTGGATTGCCCTTACACATGTGGGCAGAGGCTGTCAATACTATAGTATATTTGATTAATAGAGGTCCCTCTACTCCTTTGGGCTGTGGTATTCTAGAGGAGGCATGGACAAGTAAGAAGGTGAGTTATTTTTTTCTCAAGACTTTCAGTTGTGAAGCTTTTGCTCATATAGACTCTCTAAATAGAACCAAGCTTGAAGCTAGATCAAAGAAATGTGTCTTTTTTGGATATGGCATTAATGAATTTGGTTATAGGCTTTGGGATTTTGAAAATCATAAAATTGTTAGAAGTTGAGATGTCATATTCAATGAGAAAGTGTTGTACAAAGATCTATTACAGCAACATGAGAAGAAAGAAGATGATTATGTAGTGCTAGATGATACTCCAAAAGTTGACGTTCCAGCCATTCCTCATGATGTGCAACAACTGCAACAACAAATACCACACACACCAGTGAATGTTAGACAGTCAACGAGGCAAATTAGACCTCCACAAAGATTTTCTCCCTCTTTGTATTCTATTTTACTTACTGATGCTGGTGAACCTAAAAGTTATGATGAAGCTATGCAGGTGGATACTAAGATTCAATGGGAGTCTGCAATGAAAGATGAAATGGACTCTTTGTTGAAGAATAAGACATGGGATCTATGCAAGTTGCCTAGAGGTAAAAAGGCTTTACAGAATAAGTGGGTTTATAGGTTGAAAGAAGAGGAAGGAGGTAAGAAAAGATTTAAGGCTAGGTTAGTTGTAAAAGGATTTGCACAAAAAAAGGGAATTGATTTTGATGAGATATTTTCTCCTGTTGTTAAAATGACTTATATCCATACTATTTTAAGTCTTGTGGCTACTAAAGATTTGCATTTAGAGCAGCTGGATGTTAAAATAGCCTTCCCTCATGGTGATTTGGATGAAGAAATATATATGGCTCAGCCACAAGGATTTGAGGTCAAAGGTAAGGAAAACTTAGTGTGCAAATTGAAGAAAAGTTTATATGGCTTAAAGAAATCACCTCGGCAATGGTATCTAAAATTTGACAGGTTTATGCATGAGCATGGCTATAATAGGTGTCATTCATATTATTGTGTTTATTTTAAGAGGTTGGATGATGATAGCTACATTATTTTATGTTTATATGTTGATGATATGCTTGTAGCTAGGTCTAACATGGATCATATTAAGGGGCTAAAATGCCAATTAGAACATGCATTTACTATGAAGGATTTGGGGGTAGCAAAATAAATCCTTGGTATGAAGATTTTCAAAGATAGGAAGAACAAAACATTAATGCTATCTCAGGCTGATTATGTTGAGAAGGTGTTGTAACATTTCTCTATGGAGAATGCTAAAGTTGTCAGCACACCTTTACTTGGTCATTTGAAGTTGACTAAAGAGATGTGTCCTAAGACACAGGAAGAGGAGGATAAGATGTCCAAGGTACCCTATGCTTTAGCTGTAGGAAGCTTAATGTATGATATGGTATGTACTAGGCTAGATATTGCACATGCAGTGGGAGTCATTAGCAGGTATATGAGTCATCCTAGATTTGAGCATTGGAATGCTGTCAAGTGGATTCTCAAATATTTGAGAGGAACATCCAATAAGTGTTTACACTTTGGGGGCTCTACTACTAATTTACAAGGCTATGTTGACTCAAATTTGGCAGGGGATATTGGTACCAAGTAGAGTACTATAGGTTATGTCTTTACTATTGGTGGGGCAGCCATGAGCTAGGTTTCTAGGTTACAAAAGATTAATGCTCTATCCACTACAGAGGCAGAGTATGTTGCTGCTACAGAGGTAGCCAAGGAGATGCTATGGCTTCAGTTCTTCTTGGAAGAATTGGAACATCCTTAGAAGGATAATTATTTTTTCACAAATAGTTAGAGTGTCATTCATCTTGCAAAGAATTTAGCTTTGCATTCTAAGACCAAACACATACAGTTGCGGTACCATTTCATTTGGTCAGTTTTAGAGGATGGACAGCTAAAGCTGGAGAAGATCCATACAAATGACAATCCAGCAAATATGTTGACAAAGGTTGTAACCAGGGAGAAGCTGAACTCCTCTTCATCTTCGATTTGTCTTTTAGACAGAACATGAATCAAAGAACAATAGAGTACAGGGTGGTTTGATCTAGTGGAAGCCCCATGTGGTAGTGGTATTGCTACAGGATTAGTCTCCAAGTGGGAGATTGTTGTTTAGTGTGGAGCCTGATCAGTCCCTAAGTGGGAGATTGTTAGATTATGGCTGACATATGGTCGACATGTTGTAACCCTAAAACGGATAAAATACTTGTATAAAAGGGTTTAGGGTTAGGTATTTTTCATTATGTTGTGATGTGAAATTGCTTCTTGCGGCAGTATTAAGCTGTAAGGGATTATGGACTGTAATCAAGTTGTAATCACTAGATTGTAATGAGATCGAACTTGTTGTTTGGTGGACGTAGACCAGGGATTGGGTGAACCATGTTAAATCTTGGTGCCTTGTGTTCATTTTTGTGTGATCTATTACTTTTCTGTTATTGGTTATATTTGCATGTAGTTTTTATTTCTGTCTATGGTTTTATCCTAACAAGATTTTCTTTTGCCTTAATACCTCCTTCTTCTCCCATCCACCCACTGTTGCCCATATTCTTCAAGTTTGGAATCTTGAGCCTTGACCCCACAGCCCTATTGGTTGGATTCAATGGTGGAATGATGTCATTCTTTGTACTGTGAGATTTATTCACATTTATGGTAGACAGTTGGCCATATACCGTAGATGATCTTATGAAGCCACTACTAAAGATCTGTGTACAGCCTTAGAAGCCCTCGCCATCAATCTATTTGATATGGATCTTTAGATTTGGCTTGCCAATATTTGACACCAGAAACAAGTTGCAAACATTTATGCTAGTAGGGGAGCTCAGATCAAAGCCCATCTCCATTAGCTAGAGGTTCGCAGTCAGGCTTCCATTTAGTGGTAGACATCAAACGCATAAGGGAAGACCAAAAAGTTCTTTCTAACCTACCTAGAATCCTTCATGTTTTTTTGTGTCATTATGAGAAGGTCTTCATTGCTCAAGGGCCCTCTACAAAGTGTGACCAAACATCAAAAGCCTACCTTGCTACTACTCCCAATAGGCTTGCTCCAGAGAAATATGCCTTTTGTGAGAAAAAGTTGACACTTGTTGACCTCAAGGAAGTTTTCATCTCCATGGTTGATGATAAGGCCCCTAGGTGTGATGGTTTCCTGTGTGAATTTTACAAAATCCTATGGGAGGATATTGGTCGTAATCTGCAATAGGTGTATCAAGAAGCATATAATTCTCATTCCCTAGGCAATGTTATTAATAAAAGATAATATCAAATTCATACCTTAAGTCAATGATCTTGAGGACATCTGCAATTAGAGGTCCATCACTTTGTTGAATGTTTCTTACAAGATTATTGCCAAGGCTCTCTCCCTTAAAATCTGGCATTTGCTCCCACAGATTGTTCATCCTAAAAAAATTGGTTTCATTAAATCCAAATATATTCTAGACAATATTGTTGTTGTTTGGGAAGGTATGGAATGGGCTTAGCACTCCAAACAGCAGGCCTTGTTTCTTAAGATTGATTTTTCCAAAGCTTATGACTAGATTGAATGGCCTTTCATTTTGGCCATGTTTCAAGCACAAGACTCTTTGTTATAGACAATCCTTTTTGTCAGGCCCTCAATGGCTATAGCACTACAGGTGGAAATGGGTTCAACATGGTGAATTCTTGAAGTTTTTGGGCATTCCATTTGCTTTTCAAGCTTCCCCTATGGAACTGTAGAATGTTGTCCTAGAATGGATTGAGAAGAAATTGGACTATTGGATCACCAAGCATCTCTCTTGTGCAGGAAAGTTTCATATTTGTTCTAAAATGCTAGTTGCTATGCATGTATACTACTCTTCATGTTAGACCCCATCCAAAGCATCTTACCTCAAGCTTGAGTGCCTCCTAAGGGATTTTCTCTAGGCCTCTAATGATGTGCATCAAAGCTTTCATAGAGTTGTCTAGGACTTTTTTAGCTTTCCCAATGACTTTAGTGGTCTTGGACTGCTTTCCACTCACAAACAAGGGATTGACCTCTGTGCTAAGTGGATCATCTAGGCTCTCACTATCAATGAGGCCTGGCAAATCTTGTTGCAACATTACATTTCTTCAAGCTTTCTAGTTAACCAACCTAGCTGGAAGGGGATTGGCTTTCAAACCCTTCTTGTGACCACTGAACTAGTGCAGATTCAGGGCACCTTTTTTGCTAAAAGCATTTGGAAATCTTGTGAAGCCATCAAGTCATGGCTTCACTAGGTAGGCAATGAGTTCAGAGATCGTAATGCCTACCCCTACTTGACTTTTTTGATTTTTTTTGACAAAATTCTTTTAGGCCTATTCTATTATTGTGTTTTATGGTTATTAATGCTTGGTTACCAGGTTTGATTATATGCCATTTCATACTCAGTTGATTTAAGTAATGAGTTGTTCAGTTATTTCATGTGTTTATGTTTATCCTTTCAATGATGATATGTGTATGTTCAGTTAGTGATTTTAGTTATCTTTTGATGGTTAGATGGATGGATTAATTATATGTGTTTCTATCAATACTTACCCCATACTGCATGTGTATGGTGTATGTGTGTATATTTTCTTTATGTGTGATGTTTCTGATGTGGTTGAGGAAGGGAGTCATAGTCACCTACTAGTCAGGATCTACATAATGAACCACTTCTTTCCATTGTCCATTTAGTTTAGAATATTGTATTTTTACATGTGTGAATTTTATGCAGATTGCAGGTACCGAGTATTGACTTTCCTAAATTGCCAAGATGAGTGTACCCTATCGCAGTATTTTAATGGTATAAGTGGAGAGATAACTCTTGAGTCCAAATCCTAACCTAAGCCATTTGTCCTAGAAAATAGGACAAGTATATGAGTTAGTTTCACCTTTCTGAATTTGTCAAGTGACATGAATTTGTGATTTTGACACTAGTGTTTGACTTAGTTTTATGTTCTGTATGATGAGTTGTCATATTTGGTTTTGTGGGTCTATGATAATTTTCTATTATAATTAAATCAAATTAAAATATAATTAATGATTTAATTTGGTGAAAAATTTATAAAGAAATTGGATATTTAATTATATTTAATTACTTGAGAAATTAATTAAATAAAAGAATTAAATTTAAAGATTTTATTAAAGTTCTATTTTTGACGTATTTGTATTTATTTAATTTAATAATAATTACTTAGGAGAATTATTTTAAATAATAAACTCTAAATAATATTATTAGTTGAATTAATAAATATATTATTAAAATGTCCCTTTAATTAATTAAATAAATATAACTACACCACAACTAGAACTATAACTTTAAATTTCTTGCTATGCTTTATGCAATTTAATAAAAATAAACTTTATAAATTTTATATTTTCTCTCTCAAGTTAACCGAAATATTATAATTAAATCATTTACCAAATAAATCACATACTGAAATCCACACAACAACAACATTACCAAAATAGACCAAAGCTCAAAATCAAACAACACAGACAAAGATAAACTTGCAAGCTTAAAAAGGGTAGACAATCTATTGCGAGTCCTCCTTGCAAGACAAGTATTTAGGCTATATCTAGGATTGGACCTGGTCATTATCTTCCCATTCTTACCATTTGAGTATTTGTAATTGGGCACGCTCATCCTAGCAATTCAGGGAAGTCGATGCCCGGTACCTGCATCTGACATAAAAGACAAGCATGTACATGTAATAAATATATCTAAACTAAACAAGCAATGGCAAGGAGTGGTACATTGTGTAGATCTCGACTAGCAGGTGACTATGACTCCCTCCCTTAACCACATCAGAGAGAAGATAAAATAGACACGTGCACCATACACATGCAAGTATGGGGTCAGTACCATAATAAATCATGAGTCAAACATCAAATACTTAGTTATAACAATGTATCATTACAAATATGAAATAGTCATCATTAAAAACATCATCTCACATCCATATGAAATAAATCTCATTTGTTAACTATGAATCATTAAAGCATCATTAATGCACTAGTAACTACAGTCATTAAACAACACATGAAATATAGTCAACCAAGTAATCATCACTGATATATCACTAATCCAAGTCATGAAATAATATCATAATACTGTAAATCCAGTATCTAAAACTAATCAATGCATAAAATCAACCTAAAAGAATTTGGCAATCATAACATAAAAGCAAACTATGGGTGGGCATTAGATCCACCCCCCTAGAATTAGGCTTACTCTTGGAAGCCCACTACAATGACTAGGGTAACTAAAAGTATAAAAGTACTATCTACCATGTCAAACAAAATGGTCATTTAAGAAACTAATACCCAAAAGGTTAACTATGTGTACACTTTCAGTCACTTAGAGCAATATGATTCTAGTTTAATAATAAACCAAAAACCATATTAATCCAACATTCATGTTTTTAAAAAATATTGAAATAGATCCCCTAAAACACTCTAAACAAAAGATCAACATCTCTCAATCTATCAGAAAACACAAAATTTATAATGCATACACTTAAATCAAAAGTTGAGAACAAAAATGTTACGAGTTTCCAAGTTTCATGTTCAAAAGTTCCGATCTTTTTTTTTTTGTTCAAGATGTTTAGGTTCAATTTTAATGTTAATAAATGTTTGTTACTTAAATCATGTTTCAAGTTTACTAATTTCTCAAGTGATGGCACACGATATGCCTAGAGTTCCCAATGTTGAAACTCAAGCTTTGATACCAAATGTAACACCCCACTCGGGAACCCAAGAGAAATAAACCTATTATCATTTATGATTTAAGATTATTTAAATTAATAACATGATGATATTGTATAATACTTTATATGCACAAAAAGATTGGATATTTAAATACTTATTGTTTTAAATAAGTTTATTAGTACAACAATTTATATTAACATGTATATTCTTAGTTTATTTCTAAATACATCCTTATGACCCAAACTAAACAAGAGAAATCGGTGGAATTAAATCATGTGACTGAAAACTTTGTGTTTTCTAATATTCTATATATAGTCTTGTGATGTTTATTTTCTTGATAATTTTTCTTCGTGGGTTGTTTAGTTGGCCAAGTTAGGATGTGCACTAGAGGTTGTCTTTGTGATTTCTTTTATGATGTATATTTATTCTTAATATTATCATGAGCTTGTATTTTTTTTTAAATCTAAAAGAGCATTTATCAGCGGTAGGTTAAAGCTACCGGCAGGGGGTGGGGTAAAACCCAACTCCCTTCAACATATATATATAAATATATATATATATATATATATATATATATAATTTTTAAACAAATAATTACTCCTTAAATTATTTGGAATAATTGACTTGTACTTGAATGGGGATAATTGTGCATTTATTTAAATATAAGAACGGATTAATTGTAAGGGTGAACTGTGAATCTTAGCTACTTGAAACATATATTGAAACGAAAACTAAAACCTTACAATTTAACTCAACTATGTGCTTTCAAAATCAAACCAAACTATGAAACTACACTGTTATCTATATGTTGTATGTGCTTTGGGTTTTGGGTTGACTAGAGTGTTAACCAGTTTTAGGACGTCTACTAGAGGCTTGGGAGTTTTCTGATTGTGGTATTATGTTGATTTGATCTTGATCCTTTTAACTCAACCATGGAAATGTGTTGGTATACTCTATGATCAGTTTGATTATATTATTGGTTATTGTTTTCAGTGTTATTGTGGGATAATGGGATGAATGTTATGACACACTTGACTTAACCATTTTGAGTCTTCGATTGATATTTTTGGGATACTTTCCAGTTGCCTATAGAAAACTGATGGGTTATTGTGATTTATCTTTTGATGCTTTCTAGTCACTTGCATAGGACTAAGATGAAATATTATGATTATTTGATTTGTCTTTTTATGAGCTTAGGGTAGGTTATCTATATGTAATGTCGAGAAGTGTCTTGCAATGGAGGTCGAGGCCCTAAGTGGCTATCAGGGTAACTCATTGTAAGTTGTTTAATAAGTGAAAACACTACACTAAATGAGAGTAAATAAACCTAATAAGAGTCTTTGTATGTTCTCACCCATGCCTCAAGTGCTAGTACAAACTAGGATGGGAGTAGAGAGAACACTTGGTTGCGACTGTATATGAGCAATGTTAGTATGCTAATAGAAACCAAATTTAAATAAAGCTTCTACAAACTAAACAAAATTCATAAACTTCAAGATAGACTAAGATGAACTCTCAATTGAGAATATGAGCCATTAATGGGCTCTCTCAATGAGAAGCTCTCTTGTTGAGTGGCTTTGTCTAAATAGATAGGATGTATGCTCAAGCTTATGCTTCAAAAAAGGGCTTCAAATGGAGTTTGAATTTGGGTGTGAGTGTATGGTTTTGATGTAAAATGGCTTCTTAAAATGGCATTATGACTTTACTTCATGGATTGTGTTGTTTTGCAAAGGGGAAGGATCCAATTTATAGGCAAGAGGCTTGAGGGATTGAGGGCTAAGATGCAAGGATGGGGAAAAGCTCATGGAGGGCTCAGATTGCATGAGAGGAGAGCACATGGATTGTGCTTTCTTATAGCCAATCAGGGAGTGACACATGTCACATGGTGAGAAGATGGAAGAAAGGGGAAGGATGAGTCAACAAAGGAGGCTCAAGGGATAAAATCTTCATAAAGACTCTCATAATGGCTTGTAAGAGCAATGAAAGGGCTTTGGAAGAATCATTTATGGCCTAGTGGATTTCATAAAGTTTTATGGTTGGGATATTTTGAAGGAGATGAGAGGAATTTTGACTTGGGATTGATTAGGAAGGTTTTAAGCTTGATAAGGATTGTGAAAATGATTAGAGGATGGATTAGGATGGTTTAGGATTAGCTTAGGGATAGGCAAGTGGATGGCATTTAATGAAGGTGGGTGAAGGAGGAGATATTTGTTAACTTTGGCTTGGGTTAGTAAGTCTTAACCCATGTTTAGGGAATGTGACAAGGTTAGGAGGGGATTAGGATTAGGTTTAAAGAAATCTTCTAGAAGAGTCTAGACTTTGGATGAGGATAAAGACTTTCTAGAATAGTCTAGAACTTCCTAGGATGAGGATGAAAACTTTTTAGAAGAGTCTAGAACTTCTTAAGATGAGGATAAATTAGATTTTTGGGAAATAAATAAAGTTTTATTTATTTCAAGGGTTTGGGTTGAGGAGATATTTATTAAAACTTTTTTAATAAACATGAAGATTAATATTTAATCTTAATTAAATATTTTGAGTTGGGATTAGGGGTAGGAAATGATGGGATTAGCCTTTAATCAAAATTAAAGAAGGATTAGAAGATTTTGGAAGAGGTTAGTGGTCTTAAGGAAATTGGCCAAGTTTTGGGCAAAAAATAAATTTTTTATTTATTTTGGGTTTTTTGGTCAATTTATTAATTAAATAATTTATAAATAAGGAAATAATATTTAAATAAGATTTAAACATTTTTGGGAGGGATTTTTTAATTAAATATTTTTAATTAAGATAAAGGGATTTAATGACATAAAAATAAATTAATTAATTAATGATGATGTCATCAGAATTTTTTTCAGAAAATAAAAATACTTTATTTTCTAAAGGATTTAGGTGTCTACATTTTTCCCTTCTTTGATGTGATGCCGCAAGTGGCATGGCATCAAAGCTAAGAAAATAAGATGCCCAAGGCTAGAGTAGAAGAGGAGAGAATGGACTGCGAGATGCCCCCTCAAGAAGGTAGTGGGGAGAGAAAGTGAGACTTGACGGTTTCTTGAAAAGTACAAGAATCTGAGATGAGCAAGGAGACTTAGATTGGCTTAAGAGAAGAGGTTTAGTTAGCTCAAACTCTCACTACAAGAGAATGATAAAGGGAGAACCAGAGGCACGAGAGTAAGCAAGCTTAAGATCTCAGGGATTGCAGAGGATGAAGAAGCGGAGCGCTATAAAAAGGAATCCAGGATAGGGAGATGGATGATGGGATGATAAAGCTAATGCAACAGGATTTCAAAGAGTTAGATTGGTGAAAGATGGGTTTCGAAGATCCCTAGGACTAGGATTTGTGGAGCTCAAAAGATGAGGCTTGGTGGATTGATTGGATTGGTGGATCCCTAAGACTAGGATTGTGGATCCCTAAAGCTAAAAGTGAAGATTGATTCAAACAGATACTAATGCATAAGCTGGGGTAGGAGAGACAGATGTTGGATATGGATGGGGGATAAAGGAGATGAAGGGAAACCATTGAAGCTTTTTTGAGTAGGTAGATACTTCAAAGAGAAGTACCACCATGTAGTTGAGCACTAGATTTGCTATAGGACTGCTCATTAATTGCCAAGGTTACCAAGAACATCAAGGCCTTTTCTCCAACTGTCCAGAGGACTGATGGACTGACTCAAAACAAACACACAAGGATTGCCCCAGCATCACACATGATTCTCAAAGGAAGCAGTGTGGAACCAACACTAGGTAACCCACAAGCAGAAAAGAAAAACAAGCAAAAGACTTGATCAAAACCTTACGCTTAGATTGCCCCATTCACACTATACCATGATATGGAAGATCGTGGCAACCTTGAGGAGGGAACAAAAATATTTCTTGGAAAAGATAACTCAAGACCCAAAGGGAAGATTCCAAATCAAAAGAAAGCAAAAATCCAAAAGAGAACCGTTTGCCAACAAGATGGGTAGGACGAGGTACTAACAGACCAAGATCAAACATGAGGAAAGCTATATCCTGCAAAGATCTATCGAAGAGCACCTAAGCTGATGGATTTTGGATGAGTGATGCATCTGGCAAGCTGAACTAAGAAGGATAACACTTTGGTGACAGGAGATCTAGCTAAAGGATGCATTGGAATAGCTAACCAAGGGTTGTGCGATGTGTGCAAGATGTTGATCAAGGAGGAACTGACACGAAAGCTGGATAGTTACAATGGTACTAAGCTAAAGAGGATGTACAAGCTGACAGACCAAGATATGTTACAAATGTACAAGGTTGTTCATGTTTTGGTTTTGTGAGATGGAAATTTTGGTGAAGGGTGGGATGTCTGTAATAGTTGATAGGCAGATAGGTAGATGGTTTGCGAAAAGCTTAAGTGAAAATGGGGTTCTTTGTGTGCATGTGATAGGATACAAGATTATTTACAAGCTGGAATATGTACGAGCTTTGGACAAGATGTGGATATATAGGCTATGATACAAGGGATGATACAAGATTTACAAGGTATAATACAAGCTCTGATACAAGATTTACAAGTTGAGGTACAAGATTTACAAGCTGTACAAGGAGGTATTTACAAGCTTCATTGGATTTTGGATATTTGGTTGGAACACCAAGGGACCAAGCAGGTGTTTTATGGGATGGTGGGTGGATGGATGAGGGATAGGATAGTGATAGATAATGGATTGGTCTTAGTACACAAGGTGCCTGAATTACCAAGTTTTCACCAAGGTACCTATCCAAGGTGCTTGAATTGCCAAGTTTTCACCATTGGACCCTTATTTCTCTTTACTATTTTTTTTGTATTTTTCAAAAGATGGGTATACAAAGAATCTTCAAGCATAGAACTTCTTGAGATGAATGATGTTAGTAGGATCATTCAAGAGTTCTCCTTTTGGTGTAGATAGCTAATAGGCTCCGGAGCCAAAGGATGCAGTGACAACATAAGGACCAAGCCATGTAGGTTCAAACTTGCCTTTCTTTTCTTGATCGGCTTGGACTTTCATATTCTCTTTGAGGACCATGTCACCTGGTTGAAAGTGTCATGGGAGAACCTTCTTGTTGAAATTCCTTTTGAGATGAGTTTGATAGACTGTGAGATGATCATAGGCTTGTTGTCGCTTCTCGTCTAAGAGATCTAGTCAGGTGAGTCTGGCTACTCTGTATTCTTCATCTAATATTTGCCCTTGAAAAGATATGTGCAAGGAGGGAATTTCAACCTCTATGGGTAGTACCACTTCGGCACCATAGACTAAGGAGTATGGAGTTGTGCTTGTGGATGTATGAAAGGACGTCAAATAGGCCCATAGGGATGGATTTATTTGTAGGTGCCAATCGTGGCCAGAATCATTGACAACTTTCTTTAGGATTTTGAGGAGGGTTTTGTTAGTTGCCTCTGCCTGGCCATTACCTTGTGGGAAATATGGGCTAGAAAAGTAGTGATGGATGTGGAGGGAAGTGCATAATTCTTCCATGTTGAGATTTTCAAAGTTACCTCCGTGGTCGGTGAAGATTGTGGATGGGATGTCGAAGCAGCAAAAAATGTGGTACAAGATGAACTTGGAGACCTGAACTCTTGTAGCTGAGACTAGGGGGACTGCTTCCACCCACTTAGTGAAATAGTCTATAGCTGTTATTATCCATTTATGTCCATCAGATGAGAGAGGTGTGATAGTTCCAACTAGATCAAGGCCCCAACAAGCGAAAGGCCAAGGTGGTGTAATAGGTTGTAGATCTTGTGCTGGAGCGTGCACAAGATTTGCGTGCTGTTGACATGGGAGACATTTTTTGACAAAGTCACAGGAGTCTTCTTCAATGGTAGGCCAATTGTAGCCTACTCTAAGGATTTTTTGTGCTAGGACAATACCACTCATGTGGGCACCGCAAAGTCCAAAATGTACTTCTTTTAACACCATTGCGGCCTCATTTTTATCTAAACATCAAGACAGAGTATCGTGATAACCCTGATGATATAGGGTATTGGCTATGATAACATAGCGGGATGATTTTTGGATGAGGTTCTGGCGTTGGGTACGTGTGAGGTGAGGGGATATGATACCATCATTAAGGTAAGCATGAATCTCATGGTACCAAGGGGATTGGGGACCAACCAAGATACAAACACGGTTTGAATCCTCATTCGCATACACGGGTGTGAGGAGCTGCTCGACTAAAAACTCATACTCTGTAGCTGCTTGGGGAATTTCTAAGAGTGAGCTGATAGTAGCCATAGCATCTGCTACTTTTTTCTACATTCGACGTACTTGTGTAAACTGAAGCTTTGTAAAATGTTGGGTTAGCTGATCAACTAGCTCTTTGTAGGGTAATCGCTTTTCATCTTTGGTTTGATATTCATTTAGGGCTTGCTTGATGATGAGCTGAGAATCGCCAAATATTTGTAACGCAATGATGTTCCATTCTATAGCTACCTTTAATCCTACTATGAGAACCTCATATTCAGATATATTGTTGGTGCTAGGGAATTGTAGCTTGAAGGCTTTTGGAATGTAATCTCCTTGAGGTGTGACCAACAATATTCTTGCCCTTGATCCATGAGATGTGTATGAGCCATCAAAATAAATTTTTCATGGGGGTTGTTCTTCAATTAGACAGATATGCTCATCTAGAAATTGTGTGATCAAAGGATATGCATCTATTAGAGGTGCATCAGCGAGGTGATCTACTATAGCTTGGCCTTTGATTGCCTTTCTGTCCACATACTGGATGTCAAATTTGCTAAGGAGCATAACCCATTTGGCCAAACGACCTATGAGTGTTGTTCTGGAGAGCATATACTTGAGAGGGTTGATCTTGGAGACTAGTTGGACGGTATGACTTAGCATGTAGTGGTGAAGCTTTTGAGTTGAGAAAACAACTGCCAAACAAGCTTTTTCCATAGGAGTATAATTGAGTTCATAACCAACTAGGGTTCTACTGATGTAGTAGATGGCTCTTTCTCTACCGTAGTCATCGAGTTGTGCTAGAAGTGCCCCTAGAGCAGTAGGAATTGCTGATATGTACAAGATCAAGGGACAACCAGGAACTGGTGGAACCAAGATAGGGGGATTGGTGAGATACTGCTTGAGCTGATCGAAGTTGCATTGACATAAAGGATCCCACTTGAAGTTTTCATCCTTCTTTAGTAAATGTGCAAATGGTGTACACTTATTTGCAAGCTAGGAGATGAAGCGCCAAATGGATTGAAGCTTTCCCTAAAGAGAGCAAAGCTGTCACAATGTTTGGGGAGGAGGCATGTCTAAGATAGCCTTGACCTTCTTGGGGTCGATCTCTATACCTCATTTAGAAACTATAAAGCCTAGAAGCTTGCCAGATGTGACCCCAAAAACATATTTCTTGGGATTCAACATGAGATGATATTTGGCTAACCTATCAAAGACTTTCTCTAGGTCAGCAAGATGATCCATGAAGGTGTGAGATTTAACCAAGATATCATCCACATAATCCTCCAAAATGCTATGAATGAGATCATAAAAAATGGTTGTCATAGCTCTTTGATAGGTAGCCCCAGCATTCTTTAGGCCAAAAGGCATCATGTTGTAACAAAAGGTTCCCCAAGGGGTAGTGAATCTTATCTTATGTTGATCCTCTTCTGCAATCTTGATTTGATTGTACCTAGAAAATCCATTCATGAGGGACAAAATTTCATGTCCAGCTAAAAGATCTACAATCATATCTATGTTGGGCAAGGGAAAATCATCTTTTGGACAAGCTTTGTTAAGATCTCTGAAATTAGTGCAGATTGTGATGTCACTAGAAGGTTTGGTGATAGGGACCATGTTGGAGATCCACTCTAAGTAGTCGATAGGTCGGATAACCTTAGCAACTAACATTCTTTCTAATTCAGCTTTGACCAT
Organism: Cupressus sempervirens; assembly: GCA_028749045.1. NCBI lineage: Eukaryota > Viridiplantae > Streptophyta > Pinopsida > Cupressales > Cupressaceae > Cupressus > Cupressus sempervirens. Next base: position 127,046,823 of record CM053784.1, read on the forward strand.
TAATGCTACCTTGGGGTGCATTTTTCTAAGCTTTTGTCTAACGGGTTTGATCTTTGGATCAACTACAAGATGATGAACTACAAGCTTTGGATCTAGCCCTAGCATGTCCTGATATGACCATGCAAATTGGCCAATGTTCTCTCATAAGACCTCAAAGAGGAGATCAGCTTGGTCTTGTGATAGGGATGCAACAATGTGAACAAGTCTGGGGATCTCTGAAGAACCAATGTTGACTTCTCTAGTATCCTCAATTAGAATAGAAGACACCTCTGGTTGATTATCTTGAGGAGGCAATGCAAAATCCTCATGTTCTGCTTGTGACTCTGGATTTTCTTGCTGAGGGGCTCTCTTCATTGCCTTAGCTAGTCCCGGATTTACCCTAGTTCCAGTTTTGGGTGTATTAGAACTAGGTTGGGGATTTTATTCAAAATACCCCTTGGGATCTAGCTTATAGACATATGTTGAGTCTGGCTTTTTTTTCTTGTGAGGTGTTTCAGCTCCCATGAATCTCAGAAGCACTTCCTTTGATGTGAACTCATTAATGTGTATGACACTTGGTTGGTCCCAATCTATGACTTGTGGATGGGCGAGTGGTAGGCCAATGAAATGGATGGATAGTTCTTGGAGAACAGAGTCTCCGAGGGAGATTTGGTCTAGGATATCGTCGTAGGCTCTCTTTTCAACTTCCTCAAGAATGTCTTCGATTTCGACAAGGTTGCGGTGAATGTTCAAAAAAGCATGACCATTTTCATTGGTGCCCCCAGTTGTGGGTATGCCAAAGCCAAGACCTGACTTTGTTTCCCACTGGTGTGTTTTTATGGGGCAATGCATGACTCTTTCTTCTAGTCCTAGACCACCACCTTGATAGTTCCATTTGTCAATGATGAGCTTATGTTCTTGGGGATACTTTTGGCTGAAGTGATCAAGGCGTGCTTGATTTCTTGGAGGTGCATCCTTATGTAACCAATTGTTGATATCTGGAATGAGCTTCTCATGAAGAGGGACTTTCGAGGATACAAAGTTTGTTGGGCCAAATTGTTTGTAACAAGGAGGTGGAATCTCCTTAGCTTTTTGATATGTCGGTCACCCATGAGTGTGTAGATCAAGTGGGAGTGCCCTGACAGCAAATGCATCTAACAGACTATACTCTCCATAGACTTTGTTATTGATCTTCACAGTAGATAGGGTGGAGGCGAGGATGGTTTTTGGGTCATTACAAGTGTGGGATGAGCTGGCGATGGCTGTGTCGATATCAATTCTAGGGCAATGGTTTGTATATGAGGCTTCAATTGCATTGCAGTAAGCAAACGATTCTGGATCGACATGGATGGTTACCTCAATGCCCTGATGCAAAAATTTGATGCACTGATGGTAAGTGGATGGAACGGCTTTCATGGCATGAATCCATGGGTGACGAAGGAGGATGTTGAATGATAGGTTTAGATCAATAACATGGCAGAGTGTTTCTTGGATGACTGGCCCAACCTTGATTGGCAGCAAAATAGTTCCTGCTGTGCTTCTTTCCAAGTTGTCATAAGCTTTGATCGTGATAACCTCACTGATGATATCTGCCTCAGTATACCCAGCTTGTTTTATGAATTTTAGGGTACAAATATTCAAGGCTGATCCCTTATCTATCATTACTCTTTTTACGAAAAAATTGGATACCATAATGGCTATGCAGAGCAGAAGGGTGTGATTTGGCTCGACCACGGGTATGTTGGTGGGTTTGAATGATAGGGCACATGAGGATGAAAGGTGTCCAACAAGATTATGAAAATTAGTAGCATTGATATCTGAAGGGACACAAGATTCTATGAGAGCACTGTCAAGGATGTTCTTGTACACAGGACCAGTGCGGAGAAGGTCTAAAATGAAGATTTGGGTTGGCATGTTCCCAAGGTGTTCCAAGATATTGTACTGGCTTTTTGATGGCGTTGATGGTGCTAGTGAAACTGGTGGGTCTGCGATGTTAAATTGCGCTCTTCAAGTGGTGACTGCACACTCATTGTTTGGTCCTTGGATATTGATAGCATTGACAGAAGGCTCTTTCTCGAATATACAACCTATGAGGCTACCATAATCTATATAGGATGAAGTGTGGTCATTGTTCTTCCCATGTTTTTGGTTTGGCTGGCGGCTGTTGGTGATGTTTTTGTTGGTTTGGATAGGTGCTTTTCCAAGATTTTGGTTGTTGTGAGGAGGAAAAGCATTTTGATAGATCTTTAAGCCTGCATTGGGAGAGGTTTGGGCACCAACAGTGATTTCTTTCCGATCAATGAGGTCCTGCACATAATCTTTCAGTTTCATGCATCTAAGGGTGGTGTGACCTTTTACCCTATGAAATTTGTAGTACTCATTATCTTTGTACCATGCAGCTTTGGATTGGCTTGGGTCAATTTGTTGGGTAGGAGGAAATTTGATGAGGTTTTTCTTGACTAATTTCTCAAAAATGACATCCAAAGGCTCACCAAGGGGTGTATAATTTCTAGGTGCAGGTTGGAATCTGGGCTTTTGCCCTATAGCTACATTGATGGCATTAGCTTGATTGCTAGACCCTTGAAAGTTGGGTCTTGGATTGTGGTTTTGATAGCTTTGGTGATTCTGTTGTTGGTAGTTGATAGCTTGTTGATTGTTTGGTTGATACAGTGGGTTGGGCTGACTTTGGGAAGGACCAACAATATTCACATGCCTGGTGTCAGTGATGCCATCTGTTGCAATGTGCTTGTTTTTGTTCCAATACCTAGACTTTTCATTGGAATGTGTTTGATTTTATTTGGCTTCCTTGTAAATCTTGACCACACCATCTTTAATGAGTCCTTTCTCTTTGATATCTTTGTAGGTCTGTAAACAGTTCATGGTCATGTGGTGAGCCAAGCTGGGATGGGCATTATCAATAAACATTTTCACCAAATGGCACTCTAGAAAGGTGCAAGATATGTGGGTGGTAAGGGTTTTCCATCTTTGTAGATATTTGGGAAGGCTTTCTCCACCTTTTTTCTTAGTGTGGACAAGATCAACTACTGATAGCTCTGTTTCAACAAGATGGGCATATTGGGCCACAAATGCCTCAGACAATTCAGCAAAGTTTTTAATTGTGCCATATGGTATTCTATAAAACCATTCAAGAGTTGGTCCAGCCAAGCTTTTGGGAAAGAGGCGCAAGAGGAAGACATCATCGTATGCCACTTCTTGGCCATGCACATAAAATTCTTTGATATGTGTGACAGAATCTCTTTTTCCTCTAAATTTGTCAAACTTGGGTGTCTCAAAATGCTTGGAGAATGGAGTCATAGTAATGGGTAAGGACACACATTCTCAAACTTGAAGATTTTTGGATCATTTCCCTCCTGGATGTTCTTCAAATCTATCTTCATGGCTTCCCATTCTAAATTAATGGGTGATGGCTAAGGTGCCCCGAATGTAGGAGTGCCCTGAGGTAGGTATGTGCTAGATGGGGCAATGGAATATGGATGGCTTTGAGGTATGGGCTGGTAGGGATTGTACATGGCTTGGGAAACTGGATGGTGGATGGTGGGTTGCTGAGGTGGAGGTGGCACATATTGTTGCATGTGTTGTGAGGCTTGCTGCTGATATTGGATTTGAGGTTGGGATTGAGAAACATAAGCTGGCTGTGGGATAAACGGATTGCTTTGTGGAGGTAAGGTATAAGATGGTTTTGAAGCTTGGGGGAAGGATCGAGGAGCTTGTGGAACTTGACTTTGGATTTGAGGAGTTTGACCAATATATGTGGGTTGTGCCCCCATTTGGGAAGTTATCTACATGGAAAAGGAGGCCAAGTAATTGGTGGTTGGTGGTGGTGGATTTCCTCCTAGAAGTGGCATAAAAAAATAGTTGGTGATAGGAGGTAATGGATTAGTTGGTGGTGGAGGTGGTGGGAATTGAAAGCTTGGGAATGGAACTGATGGGGTTTGATAGCTTGGTGGCTAGATTTGAAAGCTTGGTAGAGTGGTGGAAGGAGCTTGGGTCACTTGAGAGCTTGGCAGAACATTGGTAGTAGCTTGTGGGGTTTGATAGCTTTGTGGAGTGAGGGTAGTAGCTTGTGGATTTGTGGCTGATGGCACTGAGCTCCAAGGACCTAGTGGAAATGATGGAATTATGTTTTGAGCTGAGGTAAACAAGCTGGGGGTAATGAAGGGTTGATTACTTGGCCCCATGGGTGGCATCCCTGTTGTATATTACTAAGGTTGGCCAAAGATACTAGCACTGATTTGGGAGATGGGTGGATTTGAAAGGCTAGGTTGGGGAGCAGCAGCAGCAATAGTGAAGGGAGTTAATGGTGAGGTGTTTTGGGCAAAGGGGGTTTAAGATGGAGTGGTATGGACCAATGATGGAGTGGTGGTGGCTGGATTGGCTTGTGGAAGGGAGATTTCAACTTGAGTGGAGGCTAGTATGTTTGGGTCAATTGGATCATAAGGACTGGTTTGAGGCTCTTCTTTTGGCTCATATTGAGGATAATTTGAATCATAAGAGCCTATTGGGAGTGGTAGTTGCCCAAACAATGGTTGAGATGGTTGTGATAAGGGAGGAGGTCTTCCAAAGTCGAAGACTCCTATGTTGTCCCCTTGAAAGTTAGCCATGATTGTTTCTTTGTTTTTGTCTTTAATGGCATTCACCAATACTGCATTTCCTAGTTGGTTCATGAAAGCTTCGATGTCAGTAGGTGATGGTATAGTGTTCTCTAGGCTGAAGGATGGTTGACTGCTCAAGGGGAGTGAAGTTGTTTGATCCAAATGATAGGGCTCCATTTTTTCCTTCTTCTTCTTGCCTAAGCGAATGACGGGTGGCATGAAAATGCAGAATGTTTCCTAGGGATGAGATGCAACAATGCTGATGGATGCAAAAGAGGAAGGCTTTTCTATGCAAATGATTTCTTAGGTTGAGGTAAAGCTATATGAAAAAACCTAAGGAGGATTGGGTTGGAGATTCTAACTTCAAAGATATGTTGCCAAATTATGAAAGGTCTGCTTTCCTATGTGCAAGCTTGGTGGTAATTGTGTCAACTTAAGGATAGACTGATGATCCTTTAGGAAGAACACGAGATTGACCACTTGTGGATCCCAACCTTTAGCTCAAGGTGATGAGGGATAACAAGCGACAAAACTAGATTACCCTAGACAAAGCTCTGTCAAAGGGATAACCTGGGTGAGATTGGTGGATTTGGAAGATGTTAGGAATGGCAAACTTTTGGCAAGGTGACAACAATTTTGAAGGCTTGTATGTGAAGTTTTTGGATTGTTGGCTAGATGGTTTGGTTCTAAATGAGATGGATGAGCTAAAATGCTTAAGGGGATGACTAAGGATGGTTGGCTTACCTACAAGGATGATTCTAAAGTGAAGCTTATGCAAGAAGATGTGGAGAAACAAGGGGGTCTAATCATAGAAATCATGCCTAGTTGGTAAGGCATAAGCATGGTTAACTCCTGGATGTTGGTTAAGTTGGATGGTGCGATCTAACCAGGCATCTTGAAGGGCTTCATCGGTAGCTTTGTCCTCTACTTTGTGGAGTTTGGCAATTCGAGGGCTTGGTGTTAGTTCCTTTCTCTTAGCTAAAAGTTCTTATTATGCTTGAGATGGCTTGAGTTTGGCTTTGTGAAACTTCTGTTTGGGTTTGGGTTGTTCTGACATGAATTCCTAAATTTTCTTGGCTTATAGAGATCACGATTGTTTTGCTTCGACTTGTTCAACTTCTAGAACAAGCAATGACTACGCTAAGTATGCCCTAAGCTAGGATTGACCAAGTTTGGCAAACATTCATTCAACAAATAACAAATCAAGCAATAGATAGGAACAACCATATAGAAGTTTTTTGATTCTCAGAATGTGATACTTGCACCAAAGAGTGTGTATGTTTTACAAATGTTTCGATCAGTCACTTCAAACACATTAACACCCTAGATGGTTGTCTACAAGGCTGACAGTTGATTTAGCTAGTGAGTCCTCGATATACCCAAGGTACATGAGGCCCAAATCCATAGATAAAAATAAAAAGATATCACACAACTGAGAGGAACGGTAACCCACTTCTCCTCTTTCACTTCTCAAGGGTATAAAGTTCTTTGAGGCTTAGCCTGAGTGACAAAATCTTGATTTCAAGAGAGGTGTCTTTGGATTCACCTCCCGATCTTTATACTCCACCAGAACATTGGAGTTGAGGCCGTCCAAGGGGTGATGAAATCCCCAAGCAAGCCTCCCAAAAAGAGAAACAAGGTTTTGGATCCTAGTCTTATGCACCCAAGATATTCTTGAAAGACAAGGGGAGAGAAGATTTGGATGACCTTGGGCTAAAAGACAAAGTTCTTTTCCAACTGACGCTTAAGTTTTTTGATCTAGACCTTGCAAACACACATGTTTAGGATGCAAATGTTCAATTCCAACCTAAAGCGTTAACAAAAGTAAAATCGATCGAAGAATGCAAACAAGAAGAAGAGTTAGGGTCAACAAGAAAGTAAACCTACGCGCCCGAAGGCCCTCCACGTCAAGTATCGATTAATTTCCTCTAAGGCATTCAAGATTGAGTGTGAGTTTATTTTAAGCCCAAAAAGAAAGATGTGTAAAACTCGGTTTCAAGCGGGCGCTCGGAGGCCCTCCACGTCAAGAGTTGTTCAATTTTAATGTCCAAATGAAATGTTAGCGAGCCTAATGTGCATTCAAAGAATTTTCTAAGTTATAAAAACTAATAAAAACACAAGTAAGTGAAGTTTGATATTTATGGAGCACTTAACACCCTCTTAGGTGGACCCATCCCCATAGATGGCGTAGAGATTGCAACCAATGGTTAAATTGATGGGTGATTAAAGAGGGTGATTCCAACTACAAACTCACTTAAAGTGTCTTTATTTGATTTTTATAATTTAGGAAGTTCTTAGAATGCAGATTCTTTTTATGCCCCAAAAATTGAAGTGTGAGATATTGCAATGGTTAGTTGATCTTTTGCATTCAAGATTGAGTTTGTTTGTTTTAAGCATGCATTCCAAGAAAGATTGATTTTAATCCATGACATTCAATATTATGTTTGAGAAACATTAATTCAAAGGAAAAATATTTAAACATTCAAGTTCATTTTAGCAACATGCGTTCAAAGACAAGTGTTTAAACATTCAAATTTTTTCTTTTGAGCATTCAAGATTGAGATTTTGTGTGTTGTTTTAAGAACTTTGAAGTGCTTTGTTTTAACCTTAGATCATTCAAGATTGTTTTGGACTCAAAAGTGAAAATGACTCTTTGGACTTTGGTTTTCATTCAAGATTTTGTGTTCTAGTTTGCATGTTTTAAGCCCAAAAATGATATTCGTAGATTGTTTTGATGCATAAAAAACCTAAGAAACATTCAAGATTTTGCAACAAGACATTTGTTTGGAACAAATAACAAAGCTTTTAGGACAATTTTGGCAACCATTTAGGACTCTTAGTTTTCATGAGATTTTTAAAGAAACTTTAAAATATTTGCAAATGAGGTTCATTTTATCCTTGATTGATGCTTTGAGTTTGATTTAGATTTTAGTGTGCACTTAGTGTTGATTTTGAACCTTTTGAAATGGAAACTTGAAGTTCTTTTTAAATTCCCAAAAATGAAGTGTTCCTAACTTTGCATGAATGCATCTAAAACCTTGATGTTGCAAGGATGCAAATGATTGGATTGGTTTAGTTTCACTTGTTAAAAGATTTTTTTTTTTTTGCAAATTTTTAGTTTTTTAATGGATTTAAGTATGATTTAGGGGTTCATTTTAAGTACTAAAAAGAAGTGTGTATGATTTTGCTTCCTTAAAAAAAAATGGCCAAGATCTTCCACAAGAAGAAGAAGAAGTAGATGGAATAAGAAGAATATAGACAAGAAGAGGAAGAAGAATTCCAAGTGCTTTGTCCACCTATAAGCTTGAAAAATCTGCAAACACTATGAGATAGACTATGAATTCCTTTGTCTTCTTCGTGCTCATGTGGACCTACAAAACCAATTTATAAAATCCTACCAATCACAAAAACAAGCAAAATTAGCCAAAATTAGCAAATGACATACAAAAATTGACTAAAAAAGCTAATGAAAATGACCCATGTGGGGTCCCACCGGGCGTGCCAAAATGTATATGAGCAATGTTAGTATGCTAATAGAAACCAAATTTAAATAAAGCTTCTACAAACTAAAAAAAATTCGTAAACTTCAAGATAAACTAAGATGAACTCTCAATTGAGAATATGAGCCATTAATGGGCTCTCTCAATAAGAAGCTCTTTTGTTGAGTGGCTTTCTCTAAATAGATGGGATGTATGCTCAAGCTTATGCTTCAAAAAAGGGCTTCAAATGGAGTTGGAATTTGGGTGTGAGTGTATAGTTTTGATGTAAAATGGCTTCTTAAAATGGCATTATGATTTTACTTCATGGATTGTGTTGTTTTGCAAAGGGGAAGGATCCAATTTATAGGCAAGAGGCTTGAGGGATTGAGGGCTAAGATGCAATGATGGGGAAAAGCTCATGGAGGGCTCAGATTGCATGAGAGGAGAGCACATGGATTGTGCTTCCTTAAAGCCAATCAAGGAGTGACACATGTCACAGGGTGAGAGGATGGAGGAAAGGGGAAGGATGAGTCAACAAAAGAGGCTCAAGGGATAAAATCTTCATAAAGACTCTCATAATGGCTTGTAAGAGCAATGAAAGGGCTTTGGATGAGTCATTTATGGCCTAGTGGGCTTCATAAAGTTTTATGGTTGGGATATTTTGAGGGAGATGAGAGAAATTTTGACTTGGGCTTGATTAGGAAGGTTTTAAGCTTGCTTAGGATTGTGCAAATGGTTAGAAGATGGATTAAGATGGTTTAGGATTAGCTTAGGGATAGGCAAGTGGATGGCATTTAATGAGGGTGGGTGAAGGAGGAGATATTTGTTAACTTTGGCTTGGGTTAGTAAGTCTTAACCCATGTTTAGGGAATGTGACAAGGTTAGGAGGGGATTAGGATTAGGTTTAAAGACATCTTCTAGAAGAGTCTAGACTTTGGATGAGGATAAAGACTTTCTAGAATAGTCTAGAACTTCCTAGGATGAGGATGAAGACTTTCTAGAAGAGTATAGAACTTCTTAGGATGAGGATAAATTAGATTTTTAGGAAATAAATAAAGTTTTATTTATTTCAAGGGTTTGGGTTGAGGAGATATTTATTAAAACTTTTTCAATAAACATGAAGATTAATATTTAATCTTAATTAAATATTTTGAGTTGGGATTAGGGGTAGGAAATGATGGGATTAGCCTTTAATCAAAATTAAAGAAGGATTAGAAGATTTTGGAAGAGGTTAGTGGTCTTAAGGAAATTGGCCAAGTTTTGGGCAAAAAAAAAAAATTTATTTATTTTGGGTTTTTTGGTCAATTTATTAATTAAATAATTAATAAATAAGAAAATAATGTTTAAATAAGATTTAAAAAATTTTGGGAGGGATTCCTTAATTAAATATTTTTAATTAAGATAAAGGGATTTAATGGCATAAAAATAAATTAATTAATTAATTAATGATGATGTCATCAAGAATTTTTTCAAAAAATAAAAATACTTTATTTTCTAAAAGATTTAGGTGTCTACAGCGACCATGCATCGTTAGTATGCCTTGTCAGTACAAGAGAATATTAATGTTGCATAGAGTCACTAGGGGGCCAAGGTCAAGTTAGAGTTTAGGGCGTTACATCTGGTATCAGAGCTCAAGTTTCTACGTTGGGAGCTTTGGGTATATTGGAACGCCACTGGTTAATAACTAGTTGAACAGAAATGAAACTTGAACTGTTATATGTATCTATTACAAAATTGAACACTTGAACTAGTTGGACTAAAATAAAACATAAATAGTGCTATGTATCTTTTGAAAATTTAACACTTGGAAACTTCAAACTTGAACACTTGAAACTTGAAAACTTTAGATTTGATACTTGAAACCTAGAAATAGGCAAAACCCTTGAGTTGGATTTCAAACATGTTTTCTTATGAAAGGGCTTTAAGGTAGTATGACTTTGATTATTTTTGTGAATATTATTTTGTTCTTGTTTGGGTGTTTTCAGTAGAATTACAAACTTGAATCTAAACAGTTTGAACAAGAAAATTAGAAGCAGTGGAACTTTTGAACATGAAACTTAGAAACTCATAACATTTATTTTCTTGACTTTTGATTTGTGTTTATACATTATAACTTTTATGTTTTTCGATGGATTTAGAGATGTTGATCTTTTTTTTGGAGTATTTTAGGGGATCTATTTCAGTATATATTAGAAAGATGAATGTGGGATCAATATGTTTTCGGTTTATTATTAAACCATAATCATATTGCTCTAAGAGACTGAAAGTGTATACATAGTTAACTCATTTGTATTAGTTCTTAAATGAGCTTTTTGTCTGACATTGATAGTAGTCTTTGACTTTTATTTATCCTAGTCATTGTAGTAGGCTTCCACAAGTAAGCGTAAGTCTAGGGGGAGTGGATTTAATGCCTACCCCTAGTTTAGTTTTATCTTTCTTGTAGGCTTCTAGGAGTAAGGCTAAGTCTAGAGGGAGTGGATGTAATGCCTTCCCCTACTTGACTTTTTTTTTTTTTTTTTTACTAGATTCTTTTAGGCCTATTCTATTATTGTGTTTTATGGTTATTGGTACTTGGTTACCGGGTTTGATTATATGCCATTTCATACTCAATTGATTTAGGTGATGAGTTGTTTAGTTATTTCATGTGTTTATGTTTATCCTTTCAATGATGATATATGTATGTTCAGTTAGTGATTTTAGTTATCTTCTGATGGTTAGATAGAGGGATTAATTATATGGATTTCTATCTATATTTACCCCATACTGCATGTGTATGGTGTGCATGTATATTTTATTTATGTGTGACATTTTCGATGTGGTTAAGGAAGGGAGTCGTAGTCACCTGTTAGTCAAGATCTACATGATGAACCACTTCCTGCCATTGTCTGTTTACTTTAGAATATTGTGTTTGTACATGTTTGGATTTTATGCAGATTGCACGTATCGAGTATTGACTTCCCTGAATTGTCAGGATGAGCTTACCCTATCGCAGTATTTTAATGGTAAAAGTGGGGAGATAACTCTTGAGTCCAAATCCTAACTTAAGCCAATTGTCTTAGAAAATAGGACAAGAATCTGAGTTAGTTTTACCTTTCTGAATTTGTCAAGCGATGTGAATTTGTGACTTTGACCCTAGTGTTTGATTTAGTTTAATGTTTTGTATGATGAGTTGTCATATTTGGTTTTGTGGGGCGATGATGATTTTCTATTATAATTAAATCAAATTAAAAGATAATTTAATGTTTTAATTTAATAGAAATTTTATAAAGAAATTTGATATTTAATTATATTTAATTACTTGAGAAATTAGTTAAATAAAAGAATTAAATTTAAAGATTTTATTAAAGTTCTTTTTTGACATATTTATATTATTTAATTTAATAATAATTACTTAGGAGTTTTATTTTAAATCATATTATTAGTTGAATTAATAAATATATTATTAAAAAGTCTCGTGAATTAATTAAATAAAAGAATTAAATTTAAAATATTATATTAAAGTTTTATTTTTCACGTATTTATATTTATTTAATTTAATTATTATTATTTAGGAGCTTTATTTCAATAATAAACTCTAAATAGTATTATTATTGAATTAATAAATATATTATTAAAACATCTCATAATTAACTTGAGAGAGAAAACATAAAATTTATAAAGTTTGTTTTGATTAAATTGCATAAAGCGTATGCAAGAAATTTAAAGACAGGGTTATAGTTCTAGTTGTGCTGTAGTTATATTTATTTATTTAATTTAATGATAATTATTTAGGAGTTTTATTTTAAATAATAAACTCTAGATAATGTTATTAATTAAGTTAATAAATATATTATTAAAAATGTCTGTGAAATTAATTAAATAAAAGAATAAAATTTAAAGATAAAATTATGGTTCTAATTTAGGTGTAATTATATTTATTTAATTTAATAATTGTTATTTAAGAGTTTTATTGTAAATAATAAATTCTAAATAATATTATTAGTTGAATTAATAAATATTATATTAAAAGCGTCTTATAATTTAATAAGACAGCGTAAGCAATTATTTAATAAAGTTTATTTTAATTAAATTACATAAAACATATGCATGAAATTAAAATATAATAAATTAAATTAAAGAGAGAAAGCTTAATAATTTAATAAAGATATTTTAATTATATATCTAAAAGTTTCTACATGAAAAGGTAAAAGGTAACAAGTAATAAACAATAATTGATCAACGAATTCCCTTGCATGATTGCACAATTAGAACCTCAAATTAAGGGAGAACTCTTTATCAAAGATTGCGTGATTGCACAATCAAAGCTCCAAATTAAGGGAAGAATCTTTATCAAAGATCTAGAGCTCATTATGCAATTACACAAGTTCTGGAGGAGCAATTTCGAAGAAGGAAGTTTTTAAACAAAGGGGATTGTTTTGTGTGCTTCGTGTGATTGTTGTTTTAGCATCAGATCCAAGTAGGATCTCGTGGCTTATTTATATAGTGGTTTTTTGTCTTTTCAATTCATGTCTTCTCTATGTCTGTTGTGTTTTTGTTTTCAAAATTCTTCTAAGTTGAGACCCTTGTTTTGCATATTTATTGTTCTTCATTTTTAGGAACTTCTGTAAGCAATTTAATGATTGAAAACCTTGTGTGTGAATTTGGTTGTTCATTGTTCTCAGGAAACATCTGTATACAAATTGGAAACTAAAAAATCCTCATGTTAAAATTTATTGTTCTTTGTTCTTAAACACATCTATGAAAGAGTTAAATTAAAACCCTTATTGTTAAATTGAGGTTTTATATATGGAATTGTTAAATCGAGTTTTGGGTTTTGAAAAGAAAAAAAATTTGTTTTATAGAATTTGACTGGTTGGTTCAGATTTCTATATCAGTGCTATTTTGGAAAGTTTATATTTTTAGCAGGTCTCTATTTTTAGAAAGTCTCTATTTTTAGCATGTTTCTATTTTTAGAAAGTCTCTATTTTTAGTAGGTTTGTATTTTGGAAAAGTTTCTAATATTAGTGAGTTTGTATTTGTAGAAAAAAAAAATTAGTAAGTTTCTATTTTGGGGAAGTTTCTATTTTAGTAGATTTCTATTTTTGGAAAGTTTATATTTTTAGCAGGTTTCTATTTTTAGAAAGTTTTTTTTTAGTAAGTTTCCATTTTGGAAAGTTTCTATTTTTAGCGGGTTTCTATTTTTGAAAGTTTCTATTTTTAGCAAGTTACCTTTTTGGGAAAGTTTTTCCAAAGTTTAATTAATTTAAAATTATTATGGTAATAATTGATAATTATTATTATTATTAATTTTAATAAGTATTATTAAAATTTGAAATTTAATTATTTGAAAATTTGGTTTATTACTTTATTATTTAAATATAATTCTAAAGTAAATTAAAAATCAAAGAAATTAATTGGGAGAATTAATGTTTTCTTTTATAAACTTGGATGTGTTTATATGGTTCAGATGTATGAAAATGATTTGCAATACTAGGGAAATTTTAGTATTCGAAAACCTTAGTAATTATAATACTTTGAGAAAATGAAAAATGAAACCCTAGTTTTGAACATCAAATCTAGTGTTTGTTTGATAACAAATTGAACTATGAATCTATATTTAAATAACTTTATATGAATTAGTTGAATCATCTAGGATTCTAGTGAACTCGAGAAAACCTTAGGGTTTGTTTGGATCATGGACTTGAGGTGGAATTAGAATTTTGTATTCTAAAAACTTTCCAATCCATTGTTTGTGTGTGCAAAACACAAATTAAAATTTGATAAAAATGGGATTCTGTATCCTCATTTATACTCCATTTCATGGATTTCGTCTTCCATCCAAATACTTGGAATTGGTGATAAACCCGTTTTAATTCCAATTTTGAAGAAAATGGACATACGGTATTTATTGAAACCAATAATTTTTGGTATCTGCCAGAAGCTATTTAGTTTGCTGCTCGAAAGTATCTATTGCTATTTTCTCTATTTTCTCAACACAGTTATGTGTTTGCATTTTGTGTGCTTTCTAGGTCATGAGGGTTTGTTCTACTTCTCCATTTCTCCTTACCATTCATCCTTTTCTTCAAGTTGCAGAGATGAGGATGCGAGTTAGTTTGCTTGCAATCTTCATCAGCAGGTTCCTTTTTCCTATAAGTAGGGGGCTTTCTCAGTAGGTTCCTATTTCCTGGGTGAGGTCCCCAATAGAAAGCTTATTCGAAATTTTTTTTAAAGTTGGTTTGGCTTTGTTCAATGCGAGGCTAACCCTCGATTTGGGATCTTATCAAGATATGTGTCAAAAGTTGGGTTTAACTTTTGTTTGATTTGATTCTTTTATGTTTCATTTCTCAGTTTAGACTTTAGTTTTATAGAGGACTTCAGCTTTGGTTTGGATTTGTTTATCATTTGAACTTGGATTCTCAAATTAGGGTCTAGTCAGAATATGAATTAGATGTTCGGTGAAAATCTAGCTTTTAAACTGATTTTATTCTGTTCAGTTGTTCTATTTTAGAATCTGGAATATGCATCATAAGTGATAGTATATTTTATTTAGGATTTGGACTTATATATTTATGCATGTTTTGATTGCTTGGTTGTTAATGGAAATCTGTCAAAATGTCTTATTCTCCCTAAGGATTGAAATTTGATCTCTTCAAGGTAAGATTTTGAAACTGTCCCATCTTTCACAATCTGTATGTAGACACCCAAAATTTGGCAAAAAATTTAAATCATGCAATCCTGATCAATTAGGACCGAATTAAAGAGAAAATCAAAGGAAACACAATGGACTTTCAAAATCAAAAATCGCATTAGGTCATTAATCAGGTTTTAAATCGACAAGACCTAAATCAACTTTAAAAGAGGAAGAAAACAACAATTCAAATTCATAAATAAAATGTAAAAAAGGGAGGAAGAAAAAGACAAAGTGTTGAAAATAAATCATTTAGTAAATCAATAAAATCACTTTATCCTCACAAGATAAAAATCTCCCTTTCACCATTTAAAAGAATTTGAAAAATCCTCATATTATCCCCAAAACCAAGTCTGTTGGACTCTTCTTCATGGCCTTTTATGAGATATTTTGAGTTTCACTTTCACCCTCAGTCAAAAGTGAAAATCCTGGTTATTACCCCAACCACTTCCGAAATCCTATAAATAGGAGGGAAATCTAAGAGACAAAGGACCCAAGTTTTTATGCATCTACACTATAGGCATATTTAGACTCATTATTTTAGCATTGTCATTACAGTGATTTCATACCATTTGTTAGTATCATTTTATGTCATTTAGCTTCATTTATTGCATATTTAGCTCATGGAATGATCATTTCAAGAGCATTTCTAGGAGTTTCATTTTACACATATTTCGCATTATAGTCATAGATCTTGCATTTTTCATCATAGATTTGCATTTTAGCAATATCCCATTCTAGAACTATCACTAAAAGGCTGGTCTAAGAGCTATTTTAGCGGTTGTAGTTAGGGAGACATGAGATGTTTGTAGAGATTACTTGTTGTTGATGATGTCTTGGGTCTAGTATAGTTTTTCATCAATCCATTTTCTTTCTGCGTTAAAGTTTCATGAATACGCGTTCTTTTACCGTGTACAAAATGGCACCCACCATGGGGCCGAACTCAAAGCCTCTCTACTTTCAAGTTTTTCAATCTAATCCTTTTTTTTAGTATAGATCTATGTTTTTCTTGATGTCTTTTGTGTAGATCTAATCAGATACAGGTTCTACTGTGTCCAAAAGGCTCCATATCAACAAGAACAGCATTCCAAATTCTTTCCCGAACATAGAAGAGCCGGATCTAGGTCTTCTAACACTTCTACGCTTTGTTTCAATGCTTCCAAGCAATATTCTAATGCTTAAGAACTCTATTTCTGCATATTTAATCTTATTATAGCGCTTATACATCATTCTATAATGTATTTTCCCTATACTGTAATGCATCTGCACATCCTTATAGTGCTCTTAAGAGTACTGTGACACATTTAATCATCTCTACAGAGCATCTGAAGCATATCATAGCTCATTTAGCTTTCTAATAGTGCATCTACATAATAGAATAGCGCATTTGAGGTTTTCTATGATGCATTTAACTATTTCTGCAGAGCATCTGAAGTATCCCATAGCACTTTTGACTTTCTTTTAGCACATTTCCATGATAAAATAGTGCATTTTAGGTTTCCTACAATGCATATGAGCATTTATGTAGCGCATTTGATGAAATTTGTAGTTTTTTGAATCTAACTCCCAAATCTGAACATTTTGTGCTTACAGGTCCCTTCTGCATCAAAAAACAAGCCTTCAAACTACGGACAATGTGCAACAGGAATAAGACCCTCATAAATGTGCCTAGCCCTTGCTAGCTTCGAATCAGGTAGGTGGACCACTACTCTTGTCAATTAAAATTGTGGCATTTTTGAGCTTTCAAACATAGTTTAATTAGATCATTCAAGCTTGTTGATTTGATAAAGAAGTAGACCTATGCTCTCAACTCTTTTGAGTTGATCAAAATGCCTGACCTTCTATAAAGATCTGTTACAGTTGAACGAGGAAAAAGAACCTACACATAGTCTGATTAGGAGCCCCCCTATTTTTCATAGTATAAGGGTTGGAAATAAATCCTTTGTGTCTGACGTGTTTGGGGATCCAAAGCAGTAGGGATATGCTCTCACTCTCTCGAGTGATCAGATTCCCAAACTTGTCTACTGACTTCCATTTCTCACTTTTCACTAGGTAGAATAATCTTTCCATAGAAGGGCTACCTCTCAAGTTGCCTTAGCAAGGCTAGTGAGAGGGATTGCCCCCAATCTTGCATTCTTAATCAAATGCAAGCCACCTGTGTTCAGCACATAGCCTTCCTCTAGTAGTCCCACAAGGGATTGTGCCAAACCTCCTTGGCATTGGTGGGAAGCTCTCTATTATAGGAGAGGTAAATCCGAACGCAATTGGAACACTAAGACATACTAGTCATCAGCCTTAGATAACCTTGCTAGGAAGCCTTTTCTTTTTGTTTTCTAGGTGCGTGTGATTCTTCATTTTGTTTTGATCTCACTACTATTGTGCTTGAGTGCTTTCAAACTTAATAATGAACACCAGTGTGAATCACAAACTTTCTAGAAAGACAAACCTCAAATTGGTATTGAGAAATCAAGTGTAAAACAAAGACATTGTTGAACAATCCTTGAAACAGTGCATTTGATTACTAAAATAGTGCTTCTGAACATTCTTGTAACACTTTTGACTGCTATTATGATGCATATACCTATGAAACAGTGCATCTGAGACTTAAAACCATGCATCTGATTCAGAAAATGGCTCATCTGAGCATTGAAATAGCGCACATGAGCAACAAAATAGTGCATTTGATTACTAGAATAGTGCATCTGAACATTCCTATAATGCATCTAAGCAAAAATATGAAACAGAGGCTATCTACAAACATGATACTTGCAAACAAACTATAAATTTGGATACCCTTTTTTGTGCTAACATTTTACAAATACTAAAAAAATTCGTATCTGACCAAAAACATCTTTTGAAAACAAGCAAAGCAACATCATCATCAACTTAACTATCACCATTACCTCACTTTGCACATCAAGTCGGCAACATTCAAAAACACACATCTATACCTGACTTCACAAAAGCGGGCCTCATCCTATCAACATTAGCAAACACCTTATGCACATTAGCTTGTTGCTACGAACAAGTCACAATCAACGAAAATTTTCATTTCTTGAAAAATGCTGAAAAACTAAAAGGATCCCACTCACTTTTCATGCCACCATGCAAAACAAGTGTACCAATAAAACCAAAATAGTCGCCCATATGAGTAAGTGTCAAAATAGCAAGTAAAACTGCCGAATGCACAGAACCTTTAAACCTCTCAAAATCTACTACAGCAACAATTTGCATGCAAAATAAAGTTACTCCTGAATCACCCTTATTTGATCAAAATTCATAATCCCTAGACACAATGGGCTCATTTCATGCATGGGATGACAGAAGCATTGAATCTAAGATCGAGGATTTTCAGCAAAATCCTGAACTTGTCGACATCATGGACAAGATTTTGGAAAAACACAAAGAATGATACATACTCGCATTAGCACAACAAGGTGCAAAACTGCCATCCAATTTTGATGTGACCAATTTGAAATGAGATCAAGAAGAATCACCCTTAGATGTAGTCACATAAAAATTGCAAGACCTACAATTAGAAATGGAAAAAATGGAAAGAGGAAAAATACAACCCACGGAGTTTAGCCTTGAAAAAGTGTGTCCCCTACCATTTGACAAAAACATTTCCTTCACACCTTTTCCTCCAAATGTTCAAATACCAAAGTATGACAAATATTTTGGCACGTCGGATCCATAAGATCACTTGAGGCAATTCTACATGCTAAACATGGAATTTGCCCATGACACAACGTATTTGATGCATCTATTTCCTAGGAGCCTTGGAGGGCAAGCCATGGAGTGGTTTTCCAAATTACCCTCCAATATTAAAACTTTTGACCAATTGGCCTCCATTTTCATCACCCAATATTCTTACAACATTGAAAAAGAGGTTATGATGATTGATCTGTGTAACATGAAACAACTCCCAGATGAGTTGTTCAAAAACTTCCTAGAATGGTGGAGACACATGTTTGCTAAATACCATAGAGATATACCAGATAAGGAAAAGACAGATGTCTTCATCAACAATCTCTCCAAACCAATGATTATTAGCTCCAACTCCAGGCCTAAAGATTTTAAAACCACTTTAGAGAACACAGCTAAGCTGGAGGAAACCTTGGTAAACAACGACATAATCAAATTATCTAAAGATGGTAAAGGCTTTTCTAACAACTCTACACAAACACACAACTCCTATGATCGGTCCACAAACAAACAAAAATCGTGGTGGAGAAACAATAATAAAAACTTCACAAATGAGGGGGCAGTTGAAGCTAATCATGTCAAAACTCACACTCAACCCCCTTTAAATCAATCAAATCTCAGTGTTGCACCTCAACAAAACAATGTCAGCCCGTTTTATCGATGTAACACAAACACTCCCTCAACATCCAACCAGCAGGTTGCTTACAATCAAGCTCCTCCACCATGAAGATATCAATCTTCTGATATACTTAAGGAGTATACACCCATAGGGGTGTCCTATGAGAGTTCTTTACAAACACTCTTGGTTGATGACCTCATCATATTACCCGAGGCTAAAACATATGAACCCCAAGTCAAGCCGAAATGGTGGAACAAGAAACACACTTGTGCCTATCATCGCAACCATGGGCACCTAACAAATAATTGCCTCGCCCTTAAGGGAATCATCCAAAAACTAATAAATGATGGAACCATTGAAGTAAATAATCTCAATAATAATGAAGATCATATAGCCTTTAAGAACCCCTTCATGAGTCATGAAAAGGGGGAGTCTTCCAAGGCTAATCAAAACGTGCCTCCACAGACTAAAGTTAATTACGCACATCACTACAATAATACCATCGGCATGATTTTCAGATTTGATAACACCGTAAATGTCATCATAATCAAAGATAAAAATAAAAAATAGTCCTCAAATGCCATCACTCGAGGTCAAGCCTCCAAAATGATCCTACCAGGAAAAGTGACAAATCCTGACCGAGCAACTCCAAATTCCTCCATGCCCAAATATAACTTGGTTAACCAATTGCTTAAGACTCTGGCCCACATCTCCATTTTTGAACTACTGCAAATCTCCCTAGAGCATAAAGAGATACTCACTAAAGCCTTAGTATCAAACGACCTAGACATGAGTAGATTCCAAAACATGGTCAGCAATTTAGTTGCTCCCTATTGCATGTCATTTTCAGCACAAGATGACATGTCTGTCATATAGCCACAAAACTCTCCTTTGCACATAGAAGTATTCATCCATAGGAACTGATTTAAAAGGGCATTGGTTGATGGTGGGGCTGGTCTGAATATTTGCACACTCAGTTTAGTGAAAACCCTCAGGTACGTAGAGGATGTTGTTGACCCAAGAAAAAATATTACCATTAAGGCCTATCATGATGAAGAAAGGTCCATCAAAGGCATGGTCATATTACCAATCAGAGTAGGGCCGATCATAAAAGAAACTGTTTGTCAAGTCTTAGATCTGCAATTAACTTGCAACATTCTACTGGGAAGACCATGGATCCATGACATGCAAGTCGTTCCCTCCACCTACCACCAGTGCCTCAAATTTCCATAGATGGTTCAAGAGACAACTATACCCAGAGATCAACACTTTGCATAGTATTGTAACTCCCCTGTCCCTCATAACAGAGAAGAATTTGATACACCAACAGATGCCAGTAGTCAGTTCGTAGTTACAGGCACTTCACACTCAACTAACCAAAAAAGTAACCACTTATCAACATCAACTAAGGGTAAAGAGAAAGTGGCTTGTTCGGGTCTTGTCACTTCTTCACCACCATCATCATCAAAAGATACCAAATAGCTACACTATGAAGAAATGGATAAATTGATGAAGGAATTTGATAAAAAGTGTAAGTTACACTACAAAGGGGTAGGTGAGTACTCAGTCTCCCTATTTGATCCCCCACTTTCTCTGAGGTCTCATGGAAAATCGACTTCCACCATACCATATCATGCACATTTTGTCAAAGCAAGTGGCACACCTCCAAACTTAGTGGAAGACATCAGTCAATAGAACATTGACATCTCCTCCCACCTACATGGGAAAGGCTTTGATCTAATGAAAAAGATGGGATATACGGGAGATGGTCCCTTAGGGAAAGAGAAAGGAATCATAGAACCTTTGATGGCATAGTTCAGGTCTAATAAATATAAAAAAGGCGTAGGGTATGATGGACAAGACAAGGCACAAACCTCTTCTACCTTGGTGTGGGTACCCAAACCAAAGGACAGTTATACCACAGTAACAACTGATGACATAAATAAGAATTTGGTCCTCTCCAGTTCACATTTTGTAGAAGAACCACCTATAAATACCTCCAATAATGAAGATGATGATGATTCTGCCAAGTGGGAATTTGAGTCACTATCTGAGGAATCTCTCCACGACGAAGAATGTGATGTTGTCCACATACCCACCCTTGACAGTTTGGCTACACAAAGAACAATTCAAAGTTCAAGTACCACTTTCCCAAGAAATAGAACATATCAGGGTAGCTTAGAAGATGAGGAACAAATTGAAGGGTTTCACTTTCAAACTTTATTCCCTGACTTCTTTCCAGCAGAAGTCAAAGATGATTACTACAAGCATCTGGCAAGCTCTACTTTCCCTGACATTCTAAGAGAAGCCCATGTCATAGATCTGACAAATACAGCGTATGAACCATCTAACGAAGTTATGTCTTTAAACCCCATCGAACCCTTCCCATACTATGAATTGCTTTCTCTAGTCCATCCCAAGCTCATTAACTGGGATACAATTGAACCCTATCAACTCCCTCATTTTGACACTAACCATGAAGCTTTCATTTACCTTAATGCAGTTGAACCATCTCATCAACAAAGAATGGAAGAAGAACATATGGTTGGGTCGAGTATCAATCACCTCAGTCACACTAGAGCAGGGCAAACATCCCACAATCTTATTGACCACCACCAAGTTGTGGCTAATCTTGATAAAAAAAAATGGAAACAAACAGAAGTGACGTATCTCAAGGTGAAAAACCAATTGTGGCCACTTGCGGATGGGGTAATTAATACCTTACCTAAACATTCTAAGGAGCAATCTTCTATTTTGATTGAACCTCCAGAACCGGTCAACATCGTCATAGAACAAGAACCAAAGGTCATTTATTTAGCACAATCTTTGAGTCCAAGAGAAAGGAGGGCATTCATTGAATTCTTCGAAGAAAGACAAATCAACTTCACATGCTCTTATATGGACATGCCCGGCTTACACCTGACCTTAATCCTCCACCATCTTAACATCTCTCTAGAGGTTAAGCCAATAAAACAAAAACTCAAAAAGATGCATCCGCATATAGCCCTGTTAGTGAAAGCAGAGTTGGAAAAATTAATCAGTACCAATTTCATCTAGCCTCTAGCATATGAATCATGGATCTCCAACATTGTCCCAATAGCAAAGAAGAATGGCAGCATATGCATCTATATCGACTTTTGGGATTTAAACAAAGCATGCCCTAAAGATGACTTTCCTCTCCCTAATATTGACACCATAGTTGATCTCACAATAGGCCATTCCATGTTTTCACTTATGGATGAATTTTCAAGATACAATCAAATCAGAATAGCGCCAGAAGATCAAGAGAAAATAGCTTTTACTTGTGCATAGGGCACATTTTTTTGGAATGTAATGCCCTTTGGGTTAAAGAACATTGGGGCAACCTATCAATGGGCCATGACCACTATTTTCCATGATATGATGCATATCTTCATGGAAGATTATGTGGATTACATTCTTGCCAAATCCCATAGTCGAGAAGAACATCTTCCCATATTGGCCAAAATATTCACCTACCTAGAAGTGTTTAAGGTCAGGCTCAATCCCAAGAAATGCGCTTTTGGCATCAAATCAGGCAAGCTCCTACGATATATTGTCTCAGCTAAAGGGATAGAACTTGACCCTGAGAAAGTACAAGTCATAGTTAGTATGCAACCTCCAAAGAACCTGAATCAGTTATGCTCTCTTCAAGGTAGGCTTCAATCAGTGCGTCGGTTCATTTCTTAGTTGGCAAAAAAGTGCATACCATTCACACACCTGTTACATAAAGACATAAATTTTAAGTAGGATGATCAATGTTAGAAGGCCTTTGAAATGCTTAAAACCTATTTGATGAATATGCCTGTGTTGGTGCCTTCAGTGTCACACAAACCATTGCTATTGTATATTTTTGTAATGGATAAGTCAATTGGAGCCCTCCTAGCACAAGAAAATGACCAAGGAAAAGAACGAGCCATTTACTACATTAGTCGCACCTTAGTCAACTATGAGCTTAATTATTCTTTCATTGAAAAGGCTTGCTTGGCCATAGCTTTTGCTTCCCAAAAACTATGTCATTATCTCCTAACACACAAAGTCAAGCTCATATCCAAGATTGATCCTCTCAAATACCTTCTCAGCAAGACAGCATTAATGGTTAGACTGGCTAAATGGGTAATGATCCTAAGTGATTTTGACATTGAGTATGTGGATAGGAAGGCAATAAAAGGACAAGTCATTGCCAATCAATTGGCAGATACACCTATAGAAAGTTCCAATCCTATCTTAGTTGACTTCCTTGATATGCACATCTTTCAAGTAGAGCCAGTCGCATGGAAATTTTATTTTGATGGTTCCTACACACACCACGAGTTGGGCACCGATATTTTGTTCATCACGCCACTCGGTGTTGCCATCCCCAAATCATACAAATTGTTCTTCCCTTGCACCAACAACATGGCCAAATATGAAGCTTTGGTATTGGGTCTCAAGCTAGCTTTGGAATGGAAACTAACAGCTTTAGAAGTTTACAGAGACTCCTAGTTAATCATCAATCAAGTTAATGATACTTATCAGACAAAGGATGAAAAATTGTTGCCTTATAAACATATAGCTGATGTACTCAAGGCATGTTTTGTTCACATTACTTTTGAACAAATTCCCAAAGACAAGAACAGAGTAGTAGATGTTATGGCCACCTTGGCTTGCTTACTTCAGCTCCTGGAACAGCACAAGTGGTATGAGTTCCTAGTGGAAGAGGTGATTCAACCCATGTTTACTCAACTCGATTCCCTTATCATTTTCCATCCAAATACCCTCGAGTCCCTTTGGTATGATCCCATTATCACTTACCTCCATGACAACACCTTTTTTCTAACCTCTCACATAAGCAAAAATGAAACTTCATTCACCAAGCCTCCTGTAACACTTTGGTGGCTGATACACTATATAGGAAAAGTCTTGACGGTACTTTATTTAGGTGTCTCAAAAAGGATGAGTCTAGAGTCGCTCTGTGAGAAGTCCATGCAAGGATTTGTGAGTCACACTCCAGTGGGTTCACATTAGCCAAGAAGATTCTGAGAATGGGCTACTTTTGGCCAACCATGGAAAAGGATTCTATTAATTTTGTCAAAACCTGTGAAAAATGCCAAATCCATGGCAACCTTGTTGATGCACTAGCCCAAGAGCTAAATCCTTTAGCCACGCCATGGCCTTTTTATCAGTGGGGTTTTTATTTGATTGGAGCCATCCATTCACCTTCCTCCAATGGGCATAACTGGATTATCACCGCCACTAAATACTTCACCAAGTGGGTCAAAGCGGCGCCACTTGTAGACTCTACGAGAAAATAGATCTCCTCTTTCGTTCTCAACCATATCATTTGTCGATTTGGCATACCTCATGCAATTCTCATAGATAACGCCTTGTATTTTAAAAACCAAATAATTGATGAATTATGTGAAAAATTTCACATTATACACCATTCTTCATCTACTTATTATCTCCAAGGCAATGTCCAAGCAGAAGCTACCAACAAAACTATCATCAATATCCTTAAGAAAATAGTCAATGATACTAGAAGAGATTGGCATCTACAGTTAAACCCCACCCTTTGGGCCTATCAGACAATTGTTAGGATGCCTACCAGCATGACACCCTTCTCTTTGGTTTATGGCTATGAGGCTATTCTCCCTTTAGAAGTTGAGATCCCATCCTTGAGAGTTACTCTTCAAGATGTCCTATCATATGAGGATTACAGAGTGGCCCATCTAGAATAGCTAGAGTTGTTAGAAGAACACTACTGTACGGCCCATGACCACCTCAAAGTGTATCAAAATAGATTATAAGACATTATAACAAAAAGGTCAAACCTCATGTTTTTCAAACTGGTGACCTAGTGCTTAGAGAAAACCCTAGGAACCAAGCAACAAGAGAAAAGAAAGGGAAATGGGAGGCCAATTGGATTGATCCTTACCTTATCAAAGAATCTTTTAGGAGTGGTACCTACCAACTTTCAGATTGTGATGGTACTAAATTAGCAGAACCTATCAACAACATCCATCTCAAACAGTTTTATGTCTAAAAGCTTTGAGACAATATCAAAAATACCAAAAAAATTGATGAAAAAAATTGGTAAAAAGAAGTGAGAACATCACTTTTGGTTTGAAAAGGGGCAAGAGATAGCACTTTTAGGCTTCCCTAACAACACAAGGCCTTCCATACTGAAAAAGGGCTACAGTTGAATGGTTGCTTTACTATCTCTGAGACACATTTTCGCTCTTTACAGCTTCCCATTGCAATTAATAGAAGATGGGAATAAGAGAAAGAGGTAGCATTTACAATTGACTTATTTGGAGGTATTTGGCATCAAATTATTTGTTTATCTAGGGTTGAGAAGCTAGCATAATCTATCAGGTCAATATTCGATCTAGAATTAATTTCACACATACCCCCTTGAGAAACACTTGTGGGTTACAGTTCTAAGATCTTTTGGCATCAAGAGTGGATTCATAGTAGCAAAATAACCAGTATGGCAGCAATAGTAAGGCAAGGGAAATGGAGCTCATAACGGCAATAATAATAACAATAACAAGAGAAAATCAAAGCCCTTTTCCTTGAGTGAATGTACACAGCAATGGAAACAGCTAGTATGACAACCATAATGGGGAGCACCACAAATTCAACAACATAGAGAGTCTGATTATGTATTGAGATACCATAGACATGAGTTGCAGGAAAATCAATGCACATCTCCACCATCCACCTTGCTAAATGATCCCCATACTTGTCATAGCCCTCAGTCAACCCATTCAGCATCATAAACTCCTTCATTGCCTCTTTAGGTACCTCACATGGTCCTAGTCACCCCCATATTCCACCAAATCTCGCTCACATCCTCCACTTCATCCTCGCAAACCCAAAAATTGTCCAAAAATGTCAAAAAAATCCAAAAATAGCTTACAAATACCAAAAAAATCCAAATATCATCCAAAAATGTCAAAAAAAAAATTAAAATTGCCCAAAATGTCACAAAATTGAGAAATATATCAAAAATGTCCAAAAAAGTTCAAAAATCACCTAAAAATTCACAACTAGCTCGAAGCATTCAAAATGGGGGCAATTGGTGTCAACAACACCCCAAAATTCCTCTCAATTTCTCAATTTGGCTATACAACAAGACATCAACTCCTTCCATGCCCCATTAATATTAAGAAGTAGCATTGTAATGTCCTAAAACATTTTGTCAGACATTGGAAAATCTAGCATAACGCGAATAGTGCAAGAGGTGCCCTTACTTCCCTCCTCTTGTCGAGAGCAACAAATGACCCACTCTGACCTTGGCTCATCACCTCCCTCTACCTCTCCCTAGACCACCCTCATCATCATCACCCTCTCCCCCTCTTGATGGCTCATCAATACTAGGCATTAGCTTAGCTGGATCTATGTACCTCGAGAAGGGATGATCTCGAAACCACCATGCATAATCCCCCTCCATCCTGGCATCTACCACTCCATCCTATAAGGCCCAAGGTTTTGGTGTGTCTATCATCTGTAAAAAGGCCTCCAGACAAGTCTTGTACTCTAGAGTCGGTCCCCACACTGCTCTCTCTGACTAAACCCGAGCATAATGTGCAGTCCCCTATGGCATGCCCTATCTCTGATCAAACTACCTCACCACTCACCTAAAGAAAAACCGCTCTAGTACTAAAGGAATCTGACCAAGCAAAAACCTCAGACTAGAGAAATACACCATCTCATCATCATCCTCTACCTATGGCTCTGTAAACCTGTAAGGTCTCCATACGACCTCATCAATATCATCTAGTATCGGGTGCCAATAATCTGTCTTGCCCAAATGGGGCTGCATAATAGGGCCTGAATAAGTATACATATATGGCATGCCCTGTGGCCGTTGTCATACACACATTGGACATGTAATGGGTAGATGCTCCCATGTCCATACCTGTAGCAAAATAACCCTTGCTGATAATGATGAGGCCCCTAAATATACAACTTGGTGTAAATCATGATACAAATGAGCCAAAATATAGCTACTCCATGCAAATCTTTGTGGCTCATCAACCATCTCCTGAATCAACTGCCCCCATCCAACTGGACACCCTCACCCTCGGCAATCTGGCAACAAAAATTCACCTATCAGTCCTGTCAATACTGTTGGTAATGCATCATATTGCAACATCTGAAACCAGGACATACTGTCATCACCAATACTATCATCTCTAAACAAGTCTCAAAATGCGGCCCCACTAGCAGATTGATCATAATACACCAAATCCCCTATAGTAGGTATCTAAAGAATCTTGTACACATCCTCGGGAGTCACTGTCATCTCCCCCATCGGCAAATAGAATGTGTTGTGGTCTAAGTGCCACCGCTCGGCCACAGATGTCAATAATCCCCTATTCACTCAGAACTAGGGCATCTACAATAAATATGTAAAGCCACATTGGTCAATCACCTATCTGTCTGTGTCGGACAATCGGCTCACTAACTCTAAAGGCCACGAATAGAGCCCTTGCACCATGAGCTTACATCCACACACCTGTTATTCATCATGCAAATACAACACGTTAGTCTTCGTCACAAAGTGACCATCAAAAATCAATCTCATAATTAAATCTAGCCACCTAGCTAATGGTTCTATCTTGGACCTATTGCTCATCTTTCTCTATCCTGAGTTGGATTGGTTTGGCTTCCCTACTCTGTATCCTGAGTCAGGGCATTACCTATCTATTATCAGATCAATCATAAAAACATCACTTTATGGATACCTGACTACTCATGTTTACTTGTTTTGTCGACCCTCGGTTGACCAACCAAGACTCTAATCTTTGGCGGTATCTTACGTTCAACCAATCATCTATACCCCATCAAATGAGTCATTGAATCTACCTACCCTACTCATCATGCAAAAGTGTCATTGTATACATTACATACGCTATTCCATTTACTAAGCACTGTTACATCATGCGAATGTGCTATTCTTTATAAATGTGCTACAAGATTCTCCAAATGCGCTGAAAGATTTTTCAAGTGCACTATTTCTTTGCATACAAAAGTGTTGTTATATGGCAGAGATGCGCTATTATTTCAAATGCGCTAGAACTTTTTTCATTAGCACTATTATATTCTTCGAATGCATTATTTCGTCTATATGCGCTATTATATTTCTCAAATGTGCTATTACCTACTAAATGCGCTAATCTATTGCAAACCTAGGGTTTCCAAAAGTGTTAAAAATCCCTACGCATGCACTAAAACACTACACATATGTGCTACAAAAATTCAAATGTGCTACAAGATACGTCAAATGCGCTAAATCTCTGACATTAACCCATCTACCCTAAAAATCCACGCAAAAACTCACCAAACACAAGTAAAAAATGCTAAATCTCAAAAAAAAAAGGATCTTGATGACATACCGAGGCATTGTAGTCTACTAGATGCTCGTACCAATAGCCCTTCTCGAATCTATGCTCACGTAATGGCACCACCATCTTCGCTGGATCAGAGCTCCAAATCACCAAATGCAAAAGTTAGAAGTGAAAATGACAAGGGTAAAAGGTCTTTTTGACCTATTTAACCCCCCCAAGTGGCATTTATATCAAATTTTCAAATTATTTACCCCCTTTTTGGCACCTTTTAGATCACCAAAGCTAACTTGGATATTGTATCAAACCTTCCCACCATGTCAGAAATAAAATTGGAACATACTCCACTTTCGCATTTTCTTACTTTTGTCCAATTTTATTCTGAGGGGGCAATATATCAAATTGAGACATCCAAGCTGGGGCATTAAAAATTTTTGAAACATCAAAACAATCCACATCAGAATTTGCAAACATCAAAACTAGGGTATCTAAGCAAAACCATTGCAATCAAATCATCGAATCAACATTGCAATCCAACCATCAAATCAACGACAATCAAAACATCACCAATGATCAAACATCAAATCATCGACAATCAGACATCAAGCCATCAACAAATAGAGACCACGACAATGAAAAAATGATAGAATATCATCGAACAACCATCCAGTCATCAGAATTTGACCTTACATCATAAAATCAAGATAGTCTTTGAACTCTAGTATGCTTCGCATATTAGCTCAAAGAAGGGCATTTGTAGACACCCAAAATTTGTCAAAAAACTTAAATCATGCAATCCTGATCAATTAGGACCAAATTAAAGAGAAAATCAGAGGAAACACAATGGGCTTCCAAAATCAAAAATTGCATTAGGTCATTAATCACCTTTTAAATCGACAAGACCTAAATCAACTTTAAAAGAGGAAGAAAAAAATTCAAATTCATAAATAAAATGCAAAAAAGGGAGGAAGAAAAAGACAAAGTGTTGAAAATAAATCACTTAGTAAATCAATAAAATCACTTTATCCTCACAAGATAAAAATCTCCCTTTTACCATTTAAAAGAATTTGAAAAATCCTCATATTATCCCCAAAACCAAGTTTGTTGGACTCTTCCTCCTGGCCTTTTATGAGATATTTTGAGTATCACTTTCACCCCCAGTCAAAAGTGAAAATCCTAGTTATTACCCCAACCCCTTCCGAAATCCTATAAATAGGAGGGAAATCTAAGAGACAAAGGACCCAAGTTTTTATGCATCTACACTATAGGTATATTTAGACTCATTGTTTTAGCATTGTCATTATAGTGATTTCATAGCATTTGTTAGTATCATTTTATGTCATTTAGCTTCATTTGTTGCATATTTAGCTCATGGCATGATCATTTCAAGAGCATTTCTAGGAGTTGTATTTCACACATATTCTACATTATAGTCATAGATCTTTGTATTTTTCATCATAGATTTGCATTTTTAGCAATATCCCATTCTAGAACTATCACTAAAAGGCTGGTTTGAGAGCTATTTTAGTAGTTTTAGTTAGGGAGACATGAGACATTTGCAGAGATTACTTGCTACTGATGATCTCTTGGGTCTAGTATAGTTTGTCATCAATCCATTTTCTTTCTGCATTAAAGTTTCATGAATATGCGTTCTTTTACCATGTACATTGTATATTAAGAAGTAGGAGATATTTCTATTAAGATTCAACTGTGTTCAGTTAAATTTATAGACATGTTTTATATGAGTAGTGTTTTTTATTCATGTAATCATAAGAGAAATATTAAAACATGACATTTATGTACAATAGCATCAGTGCTTTACCGATATCCAAAGCAGGACTAGTTGGAAATACTTCTGTAAAATTTTAAGATCTTTGGTTGACTTATAGTGTTAGAATATATCATGACAAAACTATATTTTTGTATAACAATTAAGATCTAATAGCTTCAATTTACTATTAGTTTTTTGAGTATATTTAGACGAAAATTGTGTTTTTCTACTACATTGTAAATCCATTTTGTCTTTTTCATTTCTATTATGTTGCTCTTTTATTTTAGTATCAGAACTGGTTTGGCCTAAATTACATCACAGAATTAGGGATCAGGACTATTACAGTGTGATCTTCCATATTTAGCTCATTCTATGTAAGAAGCACACTTCTATGTTCTGTCTTTTTCACTTTTACTGGTTTGTTTTTTCTCTTTTGAAATAAGAGCTAGTATTGGCTAACTCCATCATTAATGGAGGCCCCAGACGTACAAGGATCAGGAAATGGTTAAATAGCCAACTAAAACATAGGATGTACCTCTACAATTATAAGTAGGATTAGTAGGATCAATGCTTGTTAATCGAGGGAAATACCCATCTTTCAAAATCTGTGAAAATGTACCACATGGGTTCTTAATTTTTGCCATAGTTGCCTTAAATAAGATGTTTGAACCCCATTGCGCCAAAACAAGTTCTACATTGTGGAACAACCATTTATTATTAACAATTCACTTGGGATATGTGTCAGAAGAAGTTGGGTGTGATATGTTACTTGGGTTGAAACTTTATTTTTGTTATGTGCTTTTACTTGCATCATTTTTTTGAGTTCAAAATCTAAGGCTCAAGTGGTGTGTGAATCAGAAGTTGGTTGTAACATATTAATCAAATTTTGAACATTATATTTTGTGTTCGTTTTGTACTTCCCATATTTCACTACTCAATTTATGATTCGTATGTGGGGTTTATGCATGAAAAGTTGGGTGTGATATTAAACTCAATTCAATTTGTTTTTTCTTTGCTCATTATACGCTTTGCTCCACTTGCAGCTCTATTGACGCATGTGTCAAAAGTTGAGTGATAGTGAACTCCCAATTTGAACTTCATTGTTTTAATTTGGTTTTGCTTTGTTCAATCTTTGCACTAATCCATTTGATTTTCAATTGGAATGTTCATCAAAAGGCTAATACTTTACTCAAGGTTTGAACTCTGTCTTAGAACTATATGCAATATTTTCCTCACTTTGTTCTAGGTATTCAAATGTCAGGTCAAACCTGAAGTTTATAGTTAATCATCATCTTTCTGAGGTTTTTCGTGTCCTCAGATTGGATGGTACGTTTATTTTAAACTACAAGCTGGTATTTTACTCTTTCTATATTGAAGATCAGCTTAGAGTTGTTCCTTGATATTTAATTCATATCTTTTTGGGGCTTTAATGTCTACTTTGGGTGGTTCATATTCTATAAATTTATTGGAACCACAAGCCAAAGTTGAATGTTGAGGCTTATTCAAAAATCTTAAACATTTGAATTTAGATTGCATGATCATCTTAGAGTTGTGCTACTGATATGAACCTATGGCACTTGGCTATTCTGTAGTGTGCTGGTTTAGTTTCAATATTTTGTTTATGTTTGAACTTAGGGCTTGCACCTTTTATTAACAACTCTTAACTTTCTTTTATCCTTCCTTTATGCTTACTTTTGTTCATTTTTGTTATCTGTTTGATTTGCACTCTTATCTCTTTCCACATTCACTTCTATTCTTGGCCTTGCTATTTCTTTAGTTGCCCTATTCTTCTCCATTCTTCCTTTTGTGTTACTCTGCCTTTTACTCTCTACATTTCTCGAGATTTGGTTTCCCTGCTTCGTACTGAGTAGATATGTTAAATTAGCTAAATATACATAAAGGTGAGATTACCTTATACACAGTAAACACAAAATGTATGAATGTTAGAACTTCAAAATTGAATCATCATAGTGAATGGTGTAGGGGCACCACTAATTTTGGTTTTGGATTGTATGTAAATGTCTTGGTTTGTAATAAGGCCTAAGGTTGTGAACAACTCTGTATTGTTTTACTTTGTTTTATTGTTTTTCTTGTCCATTCTTGTTGTGTACAACTCTGTATGGATTTGTTAGGACCTGTAATTTATATGGTTCTCTAGCCTAGTGAGTTACCTACTCATCAAAGTTGGATTCAGGATCTGATGTACTGTGTCAAAGAAAAGTTGTGGAATTGAGTCCAAACTAGTCTGACTGATTACCCAAGTCCAGAGGTCAACCCATTGGTGAATGTTCTTCATCCATTTTTCCAACTTGGATTCTTTGTAGTGCATTAGGCCTAATTGGTTTGGGTGCATTAGTGCATTAGGCCTAATTTTCAGCACAAACGTGCAATCTTAAAGTTCTCATCTTTTTGACCTTCATTTGATTGTGTGGAATCATTTAAGATTATTATAAAAATTGATTGTTTACAGCTGAGTTTTTTCTGCTCACTACATGTGCAAATAAACAAAATGGCTTAACACTTGATTTTCTTTAATGTTTAAATTTTTTTGGGGCTTTCATTTGATTATTTGGAATCATTTAAGATATTATAAAAATTACATCTCATCCACCAATAAGTTGCCATGCCCTATCCAAGTTTAGGGCCTTTTACCACAAATTGCATTATAGTACATATCAACTTTTTGCTTTTCCATGTATGTAGCTTTTTTTTACATTGACACACATGGCATGATCATTTTTTAATTGTTTTAGTAAAAACAAAAAAAATGCAGCAACATTGTGTTGTAAAATTGTAATAAATCTATCATCTCATAATTGTTTGCCCCAACTACCACGTGCTACCTTGCAGTAGTGACAGATAGATATACATAGGCTACCTATAGGGCAATTATTTCATAGGTGATATGCAACTTTCTTAGTCTTGCACTTAGTAAGTTAAAACCATTGTACAAATTTCTCTATTAACAACATGGAAATTATTGTAGAATTTGTGCTCAATTTAATATCATACATTTCCAAAGCATGTTGAAATCAATTGGAATTTATTGGGGGGTTTGGGAAGCATATTTTGAAATCCATGTCTAATTATATTCGTCATTGAATTCTGATGTTAACTCTCACAAAGTTGTTGATCGTAGGATTTTGTATTTTACAAATTTTATGGATCTAATGAATGTGTCTCTACATTGGTTTTAGGTTGTTGATGGATCTAATGAAAAATAAACACATTCTAGGACACATTGCTAAGAAGAGAAGAGTCGTTTGTGCTCTTGTTGTTGGTCTTGTAACCTTTGTTGCATCTATAATAGCAACCACACAAGAAGGTAGAAGAGCAATATGTAAGTGCAAAAGAGACGAGATTCCCTTTTATAAGTGTATTATCTATTCGAATGAAACTAACTGCCATGATCAAATTCGAATGAGTAAACAAGCCTTCTTTCATCTAGCTGATATTCTTAGGAAAAAAGGAACCATCAAAAATACACTGAACTTAACGCTAGAAGAACAGTTGGTGATGTTTCTCCATACTCTTGGCCATAATTTGAGGAATTGTATGATTGCTCATAACTTTAGTCACTTGGGAGAGACAATAAGCCAATATTTTCACAAGGTTTTGACGGCAATCTTGGCACTCCATAGCAATTATTTCTTACCACCTAGTCCAAACACTCCTCCAAAAATTAGTGGGAAGGACCATTTTGATCTGTACTTCAAGGTACATATCCTATTGGTACACTTTTGTTTCCTTGACTATAAATTCTATAAGTTTTTCCCTTTGATTATAAGTATTCTTACTGTTGGATTATGTGGGAGCAATTGATGGAACTCATATTCCAGTCACAATCGATGTCGACACTCAAGCTCCATATCGTGATAAAAAAGGAAACTTGTCTCAAAATGTTATGGGTGTGTCTTCATTTGATAATAAGTTTCAATATGTCCTTGCTAGATGGGAAGGATTAGCTGCAGATAGTCGTGTCCTAGCTTCAGCCCTATCAAGATCTAATCAGTTGGTAGTTCCCCTTGGTATGTCAAGTATTTTTATATGCTGCTACATTTGACAATTGTTAAAAAGTTATATTAATCAATTTTTATCTTATTTAGGAAAATATTATTTGGTTGATGTTGGATATCCCAATGTACCTGGATTTCTTGCACCTTATTGTTGCACACATTACCACCTAAAAGAGTTCTCGAGGACAAACCCAATAAACAACCCACAAGAGTTGTTTTGCCACCGCCACTCATCACTCATGAACGCAATTGAATGTACATTTGGCATTTTGAAGCAGCGCTTTCCTATCCTAAGAAATGCGACATCATATCAAATCATGACCCAAATTAAGATTGTTTTGGCATGTTGCATACTACACAACTTCATTACCATTGAGGATGGTGTTCCTTCTGAAGTTGACATTGAAGAGGAAGATGATCGTGAGGGGATAAATGTACCAATACTTGAGACATATGGGATGACTCAACGTGATAGAGATGATTGGGGGAAGTTTAGAGGTGATATAGCCAAAAGTATGTGGGATGATTATAGAGCTCGATCTTAATATGGCATGTTTGTACTTAATGCCACATGGAAAGCTCAAATATATTGTACTTAATGTCATATGGAAAGCTCTAATTTTTTTAGTGCTACGTAATGTTATTTTGGTCTACAATAGTACTCTAAACTCTTCATGGAGAAAGTTATGATTGTTTCTCCCTTTACCATCTTGACTTGATGCAATTGTTTCTTTAATGCAAGTGACCTTCTTTTGTGTTTGATCGTACACATTACTTCCATCTTTTTGTACATATCCCTACCTGAATACATCTTGGAGGTGATAGAAACAAGATGCTCTTACACAAACTGAATTTGAATCTCTCTTATTATGATATGGTTGTTTATTGCTTATTGATGATGCTATGAAGTTATATTGATTAAGTTGTGTAGATTATGAGAAAGATAATGCACTGTTTGTTGCTGTGTCCTCCATTGATTTTTTTGTTGCTCTTCAGCCTTTCCTCAGCCTAAAGAGAGGGAATTTGGTCTAAACAAAGGGAATTCTCACTGCCATAAATGGCAATAATGCCAGGAATGTTAAGTAAAATAGCAGCCTGAAGAGCCATGGGCTTGGCTGCTGAAAGAGAAATTTCATAGAGCTAAAGATGTGCTTCCATGGAAGAAACAGAGGAAGCCATGGTTTGCCTCATCTAATACAAATTTGGCAAATTTATAGAAAAGTCATGAATATAGAAATGTGGAATAACAATGTTGCCCATTGTCAAATATCGAACTATTTATAACAATTACTAGTAAGTTGATAAGTAGGAGATAATTTCCACAATAAGTCAAATTGTGATATTGCTATCAGGATTTAACTGTGTGATTTTGAGTCAAACTCATTGACCCATGTTTCATGAGTAGTGATTCAACATGAATCCATCTCTCATGAGAATAAATGGAACACTTAGCACTCATTGGATCTAGGTGATGCTCACAGGGGTGAAGCACCAGGACTTCCCGGGAGGTCACCCATCCCAGTACTACTCCAGCCTGAGCGCACTTAACTACGAAGTTTCCTCCATGGTTAAACCCAAAGCTTGCAATCCCATTTGCAAAAACCTAAATGAAACCCTTCTAATATTTAATGTTTGAATTCAGGGTAAAATATTTTTGTAATCTTTTTTTAATGTTTTTTAATGTATTGCATAGTCGTTGCAGTGTCTTAATAAAATAAAGGTGTTGGAAAACATGATTCAGCACATCATAGGGACTGTGAAGAAGCCATGGTTGTCTTATCAATTAGAGATTCTCAATTTCATACGCCATTGTTAAGCTCATGTGCATTGATTTGCCTATTGATAATAAGTTCAGACATTTGGTACACATTTTCTTCTCTCCTTATTTTCCTCTAGTTTTTCCTTTATTTAAATTTGTTTTATATAATATATCTGATGTGAAGTCACAGTATTCCAATTTTCCCTCTAACCACTGTTTTGCTGATTTTAGCATATCTCCATACCAATGGGGCATATATTTTCTCTTTTTTCACTTTCAAAATAAGCATGTACTCAAATAATTAATTTTTCCTTGTGTTTTTTTTTACTTTCTTTATATAAATTGTTTTCTGCTATTTTGATGAATAACTCTATATTTGGCTATTTTTATGTAAGTATACACTTATTAATAATTATAAAAGACGTGGGGATGGGTGGTGCTCTTCAGCCTTTCCTCCTAAGCTGACTATCAAATTGACAGACTTATTGAGTATTCATATTGCTCATTGTGATCAAGTATTGTTTTTACTATCAAATTGCCAGACTTATTAAGTATTCCTATTGCTCTTTGCGGCTTCTTTCCACCTCCAATTCTAATCCTTTGTTGAGTTTTGTAGCCTGTTCAACATCTAATACACCATTTGCCACCTGAAATTCATCAATTTTTGTCCCTTCAACAACTTCCTTATTGAGCACAACACCTTTAATTTCTTGCATCTGCTCCATGAACTGTGAGTCTAACATATTCAAAAGATCATCTGCAATTGAGTTAGATACATCTAAAATCAAAGATTATGGCACAATGAAAGGTTTCCTACTTCAGGACAACTCTCTACTACAACAACAACATGCTTTTATAAGGAATCACAAAGTATTATTCTGTATACGAAGAGCTAAAGATTATCGAAGTGAAAACAAAGTAACAATAGTTCCAGAAACTTCCAGTGGTGAATTTGAAACTTAGATCAAATACCTTTAATTTTAGCTTTCCTCTTTTTTTTATTGTGTTAAATTTATGTTGAGTTTGGTGAGTTTTATTTGTGTGTGTGAAAAGTCTAAGGAAAAACAGTGTCTACAGCAGCAGGGTAGAACAATCTGATAAGTAAGAAAGAGGGAGCATAGTATTTGTGTAATGTTGTATCAACCAAAAAAAAACACTATAGCTTAACAGAGAAAATATTGATAATTTTGTGGGTGCGTAGTGAGTGAGCAGTAGCTCTATATTGATGTTTTATGTAATCAAAATATTGAATATCATATATATATATATATATATATATATATATATATATATATATATATATATATATACATACATATATATA
This sequence comes from Cupressus sempervirens, assembly GCA_028749045.1. Taxonomy (NCBI): domain Eukaryota; kingdom Viridiplantae; phylum Streptophyta; class Pinopsida; order Cupressales; family Cupressaceae; genus Cupressus; species Cupressus sempervirens. The sequence continues at coordinate 127,084,108 of CM053784.1, forward strand.
TATATATATATATATATATACATATATATATATATATATATACATATATACACACACATATATATATATATACATATATATATACACATATATATATATACATATATATATACATATATACATATATATATATACATATATACATATATATATACATATATATATCTATATACATATATATATATATATATATGTATATATATATATATATGTGTGTATATATATATATGTATATATATATGTATATATGTATATATGAACAAGTCACTTTGGGTAGGAAAGGTGAGGGAGGATTTAAAAAAGAAGCGTGGATAGCCATTGAATGGAAGTTCAATGCAAAGATGAACATGAATTTGTCTAGGGACAATTTCAAGAACAAGTTGAAAACCTAGAAAACAAGATATAGGATAATGAAAGAGCTAAAAAGTACAAGTGGATTTGCATGGAATGAGTCCACACAATTGATGGATGTCAATGACAATGTGTGGGAAGAGCTGCTTAAGGTAACATGGCCATTTAAATGTATCGTTTTCATTTAAAAACTTATTAAGATATTAATGATAGTCATGAGTAATCCAATTTTATGACAACATGCAAAGGAAAGAATTTAAAAGTGCAAAAGTTTTTAAGAGGCATTCATTTCAATATTACAATGACTTAGCCTTGATTGTGGGAAATGACATGGTTGAGGGTACCACAGCAACAACAGCACAAGACACAAAAGAAGGGTACCATATGGATGAGAGTATTGGTCTTGATGATGATTATGAGGACATTCATACACCTATTCAGGCTGTTGCTGATTTGGATGATGAAGATATGAATATTCCTGTGTCCAATCAATGTAGTGCAACAAGTGGAAAACATGTTTGTGAAGCATCATCAAGCAAGAGACCAAAGAGGAAGAAGGCGAGTATGGCTAGTTCCATGGATGGGATGTCTCATTCAATTGATAAGCTAAATGAGACCCTACTCAAACCTCAATTTATTGAATTGGATGAAGAGCGTATGCTAAAAGATTTACAAGATGTCTATGCTGCACTAAAAGCCACCAATGAACTTAGTATTAGTGATTTGATTGCAGCATTTGACACCTTTGTGGCTGATCCTGATAAAGCCAAAGGGTTCTTAATAATGAACAAAGAGAAGAGAGTTGAATACGTTAGAATAAAGTTTTTACGGATTTAGTACCTTTATTGTTGTTCATATACTATTGAGGTTGGTTTTATAATTGTTAAATGTTACTAAATTTTGTGGGTTCACATCTCGTTTGATGGATATGACCAAGGATTTTCAGAATTTTATCATCTGTTTATTGGAAACTTTGGATAGATCATATAGAACATTAATTTATGTTGACACTATTAAGTTATAATGATCTGAATTTAGTCTTATTCACTTGATATTACATTATTAAGTTTCTGATTTGTTATCTTTATATGTGAATGCAATTACCCGGATGTAGATTAGTCATAAATATATCATGAATTATATGATGACTGGTCTAAAGTTGTTTATCACTATTTATGACTATTTACAGCACCCACCATTCTCAGCACCGCCAAGAGCTTCAAGGCTATGCAAGTGATTCAGGACCTTTCTTGTATTGTGATCCATGCCCCCACATGTGCATGTAGCATTAAGTTTTCAGCCCATCAGATTTATTTCACAAGTTTGATATGAGATTCATTTGATCTTTTAATGTAAACAATAACTCACAGTTTTGAATATAATCAAATCAAATTCATCTTCAATTCATGTGGAAGAGTGGTACTCACAGACTTCAATCTAATCTAATGCATTTTATCTAGAAATCATTTAGAAGAAGGGTGTTGTGTTTAAATTTTTTGTGTATTGAGCTTCCATGAAATATTCTGCAATTGGAGCTAGATCAATTTGATCTCAAGCTATTGTGCATCTATTTTCTTTGTTTTCTAAAATTTCAATTTCTTCCTTCAAATTCTGAAATCTAGTAGACAAAATATAACTAGTAGTTGGTTCAACACAACCATAGATCAAATTCATCTTAAAGTCACGTGGAAGGGCGGTGTTTTGTTTGAATTTCATTGTATTGGACTTCATAAAGTTTGCCATATTTTAAACTATTGTAACTTTCAAGCTATTGTGCATCTATGTTATTTGTTTCCTAAAATTTCAATCTCACCCTTCAAGCTCGAAAAATGTAAAATCAGTTGTTGGATCAACACAACCGTAAAATGTGCTTTGGAGGTTTGGAGATTGTGTTAAAAAAGAATAAAATATAATTTGTTGAATACAACCACAGGAAGCAAGGGAAAACTCTATTATTGTTATTTCAAATTGCAAATTGTTTACTCATTCAGCAATGAGCATACTCCAGCTATGAATGTAGTATACATTATCAACAATTTTTTCTTTTGAAGTCTTGAAAGCGATGAATGCCAACAGTGAAGAGTCCACTAATCTAAGACCAACACAAGTTTATCTTTGCTACCAAGTAAAGCTGAAACAAGTTAAGGTCATCTTAGCCACTTGATAAACATTTTATCTTACTATTTATTACACAACATTTATACATTAGTACGTAATAACAACATAAATCCTCCTTGCAACTGATTTCCTGAATGTTTATATGCTTGTTTGGCCTCTACACCAATTAAGACATGGTGCATTGTTTTTTGATATAGGATTCATGGCTTCAAAAATTGTGCCCATTTATAATTGCCCATGTGGTGTTGGGGCATGCATATTAAAAGTGTCGCACACGAGCAAAGATCCTAGGCGCGAATTTTGGTGTTGGATGTTTCAAACTAATGACATGTAATCTCTTTAGTATGAACTAATATTTTGTATTGCAGAGGAATGGAGGTTGTGGACATTTCAGGTGGTTTGACTCTACTACTACTCATAATGAAAAAAATCAGTAAAAAATGTCTAAGACACGAGAGGTGGCCAGGGCTAACATTGGTTCAATGACAAAAGATGAAATGTATGATGAAATGTGTAAAATGTTTAAGGCACGAGAGGCTGAAATAATCTTTTTACGCCACCTTCTATATGTAATTATTGGCCTCTTATTCGGCTTTGTATTTTAGAGCCTTTTTCAACAATGAGCTTAATACAGATAGAACTTTATTGAATGTTTTGCATTGCCTTTTGGACTCTTACTTAGCCTTGTATATTGGAACCTTATGCGACAACGATTAAATAAAGATAGAACTTTATTATATGTTTTATGAGTTAACTTTTTTAAAAAATTGTAAATTTAATTTAGTTCCTAATTAAAATTTTGAAATTATTAGACTTTTTTTTCCAAAATTAACAATCTCAAGATAATTATATGAAAATTTGAAATATGAGAAATTATAAATAAAATGTATTTCATGTTGTGTCAAAAACATCTGAAAAATACAAATAATATAAAGATGTTCAACAATTCTTATATATTCTAACTCATTTTAAATATTCTTTTGTTTAAATATTGTACAATATTTTTTATATTTGTTTCTTACTACTTAAATTATTCTAGTTAAATTAAAAGATATTTTATATTTCACAAATGTTATATTATATTTATTTCTATTTTTTTGGACCTTACATTTTATATATTTGTATTATTAGAAGCATACTTGCATTTTATATTTTATATTAAATTTTACAATACAAAATTTAGATAAAATTTAAGATTTGGTTAGTTTCAGATTCTACAATTTTCTTCAAAATAATTAATTATAAAGTTATTAAAAATTAGTAGTATTATTTATATTTAGCACTAAATTCACATATTATATAAACTACAAAAAATTTCTACTTTTGTATTTTACATATAATTTAAAATTATCCATTTTAAATTAAATATTATCAATGCAAATTACATTATTAACACCTGGCAATATGTGTTGTGCAATGACAAGTACCACCTCTTCTGAGACGTGATTTGTTAACACCTCGTAATATGTGTTGTGCAATGGCAAGTACCATCTACCTTGGATACCTTCCACTCCTTGCATAAGGCAGGGACTCAAGCTCTCCAAAAGCTCTTGTTTTGTATACAAATATTCAACCATTTTTTTAGTAATATCACAATAATTTATAAATTAATGTAGTTTTATTTTGGTGGACTAAGTATTTTCCACAATTTTAATGACAATAGATATAATGGCTTTAAAATCATATAATGTGTAAGGTATATCTTAATCACACTAAAATGATGTATTAAAAATACATTTCATTCATCTTTAAAAAAAAACTCGTGCATGTCGATATTCCAATTCCAATTCCTAAATGTGCAACCAAATGAAGGAAATGTGTATTCTCATATTGAATTCTTGGTGAACCAAACAGACCCAAATTGACTTCCCAAAACCAAAACCTGGATTTCAAGTTCCAGAATCTCAAATCAAGAATTTTGGATGCCAATTCTGAAATCATATTCCAACAACCAAACAGACCCTTAGTGAATCTAGTAACTAGAGAAATTGGAAATTGAAACCCTAATGGAGATCGAAAACATTAACTGTAATATTTGGAAATGAAAATGAAAACTTGGAAACCTATAGTGAAGTTTAAACTTGTGTGTTTTCCAAAATAGAATGAATTATGAAAGTTACTTTTGTATGTACTCTTTCTATGACATGTGATTTTACTGTTGGGTGTCAGGGTTGGACTTGGCTTTGACCAGTCAGGTTGTATTTCCAGAGGCTTGGGAGTTTTGTCTATGATGTCATGATGATGCGTTGTATACGATCTTTTATACTCAACCATTGTAATGTATCTTGGATTCTTTATGAACTATTTTGATCTATCAATTGTTATTGATTTCCAATGTTCTTGTGTGAAACTGAGGTAAATGGTGTGACCTATCTGATATAACCTTTGAATCTTTGATCAGTTGTATTTGGATTGCTTTCCAGTCACTTGTATAGGACTGACATGTTTGTATGATTAGTTATTGGTGATGTCATGTTATGACGTAGATTGGTTTGTGTACTTTCTTGGATCAGTCCTATTAGGATGATCATTTTAGTGATGCTTGTATTTTGACCAATGATATTTCAATGCTTGTCAGATGCTTGTTTAAAAACTGACATATGATATGTGATCTTTTGTGATCTTTTGATTTTACTAAGCTTAGGGTAGGTTATATGTATGTTGTGTTGGGAAGTGGCTTGCAATGGAGGTCGGAGCCCTAAAGAGGTTGCCTAGGTAACCCATTATAGGTTGTTCTAATAAGTGATAACATTTCATTAAATGGGTTTAAAATGAATTAACAAGATATTGGTACTACAGAAAGTCACTAGGGGGCCAGAGGATTAAAAGATTAGCCAAGTAACCTTAGAGATGACTCGTTAGTATGTCTTGTCAATACGAAAGGATACTAGCGCCGCACAGAGTCACTAGGGGGTCGGAGGATCAAGAAACTAGCCGGGTAACCCTAGAGTTGGTTTGTGCGATGACTTTTGAGTTTGTTATCATGTTTGGAACTTGAGTTTATCTCCTTAGCGCGATGGGAACGAACCTTTTTGGGTTCCATGAGGTTGGGTGGTAGTGTTTTTTCTTTATACCATTGAGATCTGACTGTCAAATGCCGTTGTTGGATGTGTTTGTGCAGATGCTCCTTTCTATCTATTCCTGTAGTTCTACGATGGATGGTTATACCTAGCGTATTGTATTTAATTTCATAGATCTTACGAGATGATGTTATATATTTCATGATGTATATTATTTCAGCCTTTCATACCCTATGAGTTGTACAGTGGATGATTGTGCATTCTGTTTATTGCCAAGTGGCATTCGAGATGACTTTATATTATTTAAATGGATTTATACTTTTAGTTATTCCATGATGTGAAGATGCAATGTGTTAGATTTAATACTAATTAAACTTAAATGTGATTCAAATGGGACCCTTAAGAATTGTAATCTATTTTAGGGTATGTGTTTATGTGAATGTTAATGCTTCCGCTAAATTATATTTGTTGTTGTATCTTTATCTTTAAAAAAAAAAGTTTGTCAAACTTAGTAAAACTTTAGGTTAATTTCTTTTAGGTCACATGGCGGGGCGTTACAAAGATGAGCTCTCTATGAACCAACAAAATTTGTGGTGTTCCTTGTTTGTTGTTTGAGGTGTTCCACTGGCTAAAATTCAAGAAGCTAGCGTGCTACGCTTATTTCGAAGGGGAATCAAGACACCCAAAGACTTGTTCTCCTGGGTTACTATGAGCCTTCGCTCATGGGAGGACCTATAGGTGCAGTTCAAGCTTATCTATCCATATTGACAAACAATTGATCTTCTAGTTTCTGTGGTGCCTCCCCATCTATTGCACGAGCTTGGTATTCATTCATCTCACCCATGGTGGAAAGATTGGAAGTGGTATCCTACCACTCCTATGACAAGTTACAAACCCAAAGTTGGGCTTCCATAGCTAATTCCCCACCTTTTGATGGTTGATACCCTCAACCAATGTTGGAGTAACTCGTAGGGTGATCTTGTATCCCATGGCCCCTTTTTTTGTGGATAGGTATCTTTAATATTTAATTAATAGAAAAGGTCTATTCATCAAAAAAGAATGTGTTATTCAACATAGCGATATCACTATTTCGCAATTCCTATATCACATTAAATCTATTGTTTGAAGCCATTGTGAAATAACATTCACATTTATATGTAAAATTCCTAATGGATTTGTGGGGTTCCACTACTTTCCTGACTTTTTAAGGGAGGAGGCAATGGGTTGGTTCCTTTGATGTTTAGCATCTAAACCTTGTTCTTCCACTTGCCCATTTTTGCTAGTATGGTTTAATGGTTCTCAAGTTGATATTATCTTCTTTTTGTGTTGTTTCTTGTTAAGCACTATATGCTTTATGGGTTGCATTTTAAATCTTGCTTGAATTTGATGGGCTTTGAAGGGTGGGAAAGTAAAATCTATCAATACAAGTGGCATTGTAATCAATTTTGTGAATCAATTAAATGCATATTACTGATAATAAACAATGTCCCATGTAATCAATATTTAGTAAAAATAACTGCAGTTTTCAATAAAGTGCTATTAAAAAAGACTTAAATGGGCCCATTTTCATAAAACATTAAAGACTAGGATCAAAAACTAAGAATGAGATGAAATTTTAAAATGAATGTCAAAAAATCTCCTCTCAAAGGATTTAAAATCAAGATGTGTTGTCAACTTAAAAAATCTACATATAACCTTGAGTTTGATGCTTAACCAAACTCAAAACAAGTAGAATTCCAAGAACTATTATTGTATGCCAAAAAAATCAAAATTATTTACAAGAAAGTTGAAAACAAAGAAAAGATTAAAAAATCGAGCGAAGAAAAACTTTTACAAGCATTTTGGAATTTAACTCCAAGGAAACCTTCAAAAGAAACACACAAATAAGGTTACATAGAGCACAGTTGAAGGATAACATTTTATCTTTATGACACTTTACCAATATGTTTAAACCAAAAAAACACCTACAAATACCTTTAAAAAAATTACGTAAGATTACCAAAATTTGTTATGTCAATTTTAAAGACGACAAAAGTATAATATGTTAAAAGAACTACATCTTTTTCTATAGCATCAAGAACCGATATTTAAATAATTTGAAATTTCAACGTGCTGGAACTGCATCAAGAACTGATATTTGAATAATTTGATATTACATTATGCGTGAAAACAGACGAATCAATCACTAACATAATCTTTACAACTATATTTTATGAATTATTGGATACAAGAAAAACCCAACTGTCTTGTCACTCTGGCATTACCCAACCATCCATGTTGTCAACAATAACAAATTGTTATATCATTATTCAATTTACAAAATTCATGGATAAAATACTCAGTAAGCTCATTAAAATGAAATATACTTCAACGTCCCAAGTGTATATGTTAAATTGTAAATTCAAAACCATCCAGCAGCATTTCAGCAAAAAGTGTACATCTAAGAAAAATAGCTAAAACAAACAAATCGGTCAGGCAACGTTCCATCACAATGTTACATCTGGATTTTACTTGATTATCTTTTTCCCCTTTCATCGCCAATGTCTGCCTACCATTCTTGTCCAGTAGAAAAGAAATCAGAAAGTGGAAAAGAAAAATACACCCCAAATAAATTTCTCGTATTAAAAAGTCAAATGTAGAAGGAAAATTTAACAAAACTGTACACTTAACAACATGAGATTTAATTTATAACACGACAAACTAGTGGTGCGCTTAATGCTTCAAATTGTTGGAGTGTAAAACGAACCCAAGGCTTAACATATCATTTACACTAGCATTGCACTTACGATGCTCAGACTTCTTTGGTCTCAAAGTCACCGAACTAAAAACGGACCCAGAAATGCCATTGTCCTAAATAAAATAACAGAATGATTCAACAGTCAGGCACATATCCTGAGGTACTTTCACGTATTTGGATCTCACTGAATAGAACAGACTTAAGTGTGGATTAAAGCAGAGAACAATTCTATTTGGAGCTTAATGGCACTCCCTTAATTTGCTACGGTGTTTCCCCTTTTATTCATAAGCAATGAAATGATATCTCAAATGTAAATCGTCCATTCTCCTCATAAGTTTCAATTGGAACAAGAAGGAAGTCCTGAAGAGTCTCGCATTTGCCAGCAATGCTTCTTGCCAAACTTTCCATTGTCAAACACCGTTTTTTCTTTTTTATCTCAATTTTATAAGAATACTGCTCTTCCAAAGAAACTGGTCCAAAATAAAGTATATAAATTAGATTTCCAAGAGGTTTCATTTTATTCTGGATGAGAAAAACCATATCTTCACCTTCCAGAATTAAAAATGGCTCATCTGTATCCATTGTCACAGTGAACCAAGCATCATAGCTAAATTGTACTGCAGAAGCCCCATGCACGGTTGTGAAATGATGTGGAAACACTTTTGATGAATCTGTAAAACTGCATCCCGATACAGGGCATAAGTATGGCGCATACCGACATCTGGATTCATGATCGCGTCTTTCAGAATATCTAACCATCTCGGTACATCCACTACAAGAATATCTGCAACCCACTTTAACAGACTCAATCACTTTTTCAATGGCCAAGCAACGGATCTTTCCAATTGGTTTAGTACATGAATGGCATTTATTGTACAATAGCTCACAGCATGTGGAACAGGCTATGTGTCCATTTGAGCACTGCCTCATCAGAAATTAGAGATCATTAATAGCAAATAATAACGGAACTGGAAGATAAGTTGATGCACAAAAACATAAAGCATATATAAGAACACCAATTTGGTACTTGAGAAGTAGCATTCTTATCAAATACTTATTCTGTAGTCTAGAATGCTCATTTAAAAAGGGATTGTATTAAATACTAACAGTGCTGATCCATCAATTAAAAGATAATTTAAGAATGAAACTAATGCAATTAAATCCAAGTATAAAATAATCGAGTATATTGTAAGTTACGTTTTCATTTTTTATTGTTAACAGGAAATATCATAAAGATCCCAGTTTCCTCTATATTTATGTCGTAATGTAGACTGTGACAATGACGTGAGAAATAATGGTATAATTAAATCCAGAAGCACCGTCTCTCTTGCTAAGATGGTCTGTGGAAATATTATGCCTTTATTATTATTAGTGAAACATTGTTATCCTTGGGGACTTTTATGTTAATTATTTTTAAATGAAATTACTATGGCGACTTTGGCCGGCAACAGCTATGGAGAAAGTAGGCGGGAATGGCGACAGCCAAGGAGATATGGGAATGGGCCTGGAATGTGCCCATATGTGCCATGGGGGAACCCAGCATCACAAGGGATATGGTTTAGATAATTGAAACTTCAAGTGGATGGTGAGGTTTTTGGAGCAAACACTAATGGGAGCAATCAATCTCCCCAAAGACATCGTCTGAATGCTTTCAACACCAGGTTTAGATTTCCAAGGAGGACCACAAAGATTACACCTACAGATAAATATGCTGGCTTTTCCGACTTCAACTGGAATGATGGGGACAGGAAGAACAGGAACTGGGGATGGCAACACAATAATAGTGTTTACCCAGTGCCAAGCAACTTCCGCTTCAAGCAAATCGAACAAAAATTTTGGCGACAGAAGCCTGGTGAGCGGCATGAGAATGTCGACACCAGGAAAGACTCCGGAGCAAAGGTAACTACCGGTGTAGGGTTTAAATAAATTATTAGAGCCACGACTTTACCTGTGGATAATCATTTATGGAGGGAATCTATCAATAGGCTCCAAAATAGGGCTTTTTTAATGAAATGGCTGCGCCCTTGGCCTTCTATTTCTAAAGTGCAGAACTGGATAGAGAGGATATGGGGACAAAATATGATTCTGAAGATGCTCTCAAACGAGTTTTATGTGATCATATGCCCAACGAAATCTGACAAAGAGGATATTTTGAAAGGGGGACCTTATACGCTGAATGGAAAAGGGATCTATATTTATGATTGGCACCCAAATTTCAACCCTGACACAGAAGAGGTGAAAAATGTGATAGTCTGGGTGAAGTTGAAAAACCTGCCCTGGGAATATAAAGATGAAGAGACTTTGAAAGCTATTGGCAATAGTCTTGGGTCTTACATCTCGTCTAAGGAAGCTCTGCATTCCAATAACTTATATCAGTATTCTAAAATACCGATTAACATGCAAGAATGTTATATCATGCCAGATTATGTTATGTTGGGAACCTCTCATGGGAAATGGAGGCTTAGGATCGAAGTGGATTGTGCGGAAGCTCAGAGTGTCACAACAGAGGCAAACTCTAAAGGTAAAAGGCTCGAAGATAATCTGTGCATAGATATGGTCAAAGACATTACGAGAAAGAGAACTGATCCCCCCCCCCCCCCCCGGTCTATATCTTTTGAGGAAGAAATGATTGTGAAACGACACAAGAATATTTCCCTTGTGATTGATACTGAGCTTCCCCTTGAGAGGGATGACAGATATGCTTCAGTTTGAGGTTTGGAGGTGGACTTGGAGGAAACACAAAATGTTCCGCTCTCAATGCAAGTGGTAAAAGAAACTCCTTACTCCCAAATTGCGACAGAGGCTTATGACAAAGGTTGTGCTATAGATGAGGCTCTCGGATCAAGTGGACTCTCTCTTCTTGCGCCGGATACTATGGAAGCATTTAAACAGGCTATCCCTAGTTTGGAGAAGAAATGGAGGACAGAAGAAAGAATACAGAATTTAAAGATGACTTAGATGGGGCCACCAGCAATGTCTCTACTCCAAAAGGGGAATTAAGAACCAACCTGGAAGGTTTCAAAGATACACAAATTTCTCCCATTAGGAATCTGGAGCTGGCCATGGATAGTATAAGAGATAGTGGAGGAAACAGCTTGCTATCCAACTCGGAATTATTCACATGATAAGGATAATGGTCAGGAGGAGTGTGGCATGGAGGATCAGTTGGATAATGTGCAGGAAAGAACCATTTCTCAGACTCCGTCTCAAATTCAGAAGCCTAACATTAAAGAAAAAAAGAAGCGAGGTCCTAAATCAGCTAAAGTAAAACTTGCCATTGCTGGTAGTGCAGCAGACCAGTTCAAACTGCTGAGATCGGGGAGAAATTACATCTCTTCCCAGCAGAAATGAAGCTTCTTTCGTGGAATGTCAGGGGTGCAATGCCCCCGACAAACGACGTTTGATCAAGCGTGGCATTGATCAAATGCAACCTGATTTGGTTTTTATTCAAGAGAACAAATTAAGTGGTGATAGTATTCTTTCTTTTGCAAAAAAGTTTGGTTCGTGGGGTGGTCTGTTTGTGGAGGCTGATAGTGCTTTTGGGGAAATGTGCATATTATGGAAGGAGGCTTCGCTGAGTGTGAGTCTTGTTGATTCAGGTGCAAATTGGCAACTGGTTAAAGTTCACTCATACCAATTAAGGATTTGCTTCTTTGCCTTTAATATTTACGGGCCTTGCAGTAGAAACTTAAAATTACAACTCTGGTCTCTGCTGAAATCAAAGATCAATGGGATAAAGGATAATCTGTTTGTTTCAGGTGGGGCATTTAATGCTATCCTCTCTCCTAAGGAAAAATTGGGTGGGAAAAGTTGTCTCAGCCAAAGCCATCATGATTTTGCTGACTTTGTTTTATCCAATGATCTCCATGATGTGGAATTAAATAATGGTAACTTTACATAGACCAACCGTAGGATGGACTACACAAATATTGCTGAAAGAATTGATAGATTCTTGTTGGGTGGGAAGTGGAGCAATTCAGTCTGGCAGAACCTTTGCCTTTAACCAGGTCAGATCACTTCCCCATTTGCCTCCGGATCTGGAACGATTCTGCCCCAGAAAGAGCCCCTTTCAGGTTTGAGAAGATGTGGCTGAGGGAGGTGGGGTTTTTGGACAGGATGAAAGGCTAGTGGGATTCTGCACCAAGAAGATAAGGTAATTTGGCTTTTAAATTTTTTTAAAAGCTTCACTTTGTAAAGGAGCAACTAAAGATCTGGAATAGAGTAGCCTTTAAAACCATTTTTGATGAAAAGTTCAAACTAGAAAAGGATTTGGCAGATCTGAATTAAAAAGTCATGAATGGAGGGATGGATGATGCTATTTACCTTCAGGAAACTGTTTTGAAAAAGGCTTATAATGAGATCTAATAAAGACAAGAAACCTTTTGGAGACAGAAATCTAGAGAACTTTGGTTAAGGGAGGGAGACCATAATACTAAGTTTTTTATAACTCGGTCCAAGGTAGAAGGGCAGTAAACAAGATTTTTTCTATTAAAAATAAGGATGGAGTGGCTTTGACAGAGGATGATCAAATCAACACGAAGGCAGTAAGGTTTTACTCTGAGATCTTTGCATAAAACTCCAAGGAGGTACACAATATTGAGGGACTCTTGGAGGTAATTCCGAAGACGGTCACAAAAGAGCAAAATCAAATGTTGATGAAACCCGTTTCAGAGAAGGAGGTAAAGACTGTTCTGTTTAATTTGGGAAGCGACAAAGCTCCAGGCCCGATGGTTTCCCAACCCTGTTCTTTCAGAAAGCTTAATTTTTTTGGGAAAGGAGTTATGGGAGGTGGTAGAAGAATCAAGAAAGGGTGGTTTCATCTTTAAAGATTTTAATAACACCTTTCTTACTTTAATCCCCAGAAAAGGTGCTAAAGAATCCTTTGATGATTTCAGACCCATTGCCCTCTGCAATACCACTTATAAGGTTATCTCCAAAGTTATTGCTAATAGGTTAAAACTGTTGTTACCTTCAATTATCTTAGGGAAGTAGAGTGGTTTCGCACCTAGAAGATCTATCTATGAAGGCATTATTATTGTTCATGAAGCTTTTCACTCCCTCAAAACTGCTAAAGAGGCAAGTATGATGATTAAATTGGAAATTAAAAAAGCTTATGATAATATTAATAGGAAATTCCTCATGGAAGTTTTGGATAGATTTGGGTTTGCATTGTTAATGTTTAGCGTCAAAAGAAGCAAAACATGAATCTCTTATGCTACCACTATTTGCAATACATCTCAGAGATATAAGCATCTGTATTTTGTTACTGATATCTGCTATACATTACAAAGATATAAATATGCTACCACTGTCTGATATGCATCACAGAGACATATGCATATGTACATATATTCATACTGATGTATGCATACATATAAGTATGCATATATCTCTGTCATACATCTGAAATATTGATAGTAAAATGTGCATGATGTTGACCAACTTATATTGGTCGGGCTTCATATTATCAGCGACTGATTATATTGCTTGTGTCAGGTTTCATACCCTGTGCCTTGCCTTTATTATGATTATTATCGGGACCTTGTGTTGTTATCGGGCGACGGCATATAAAACAAATTCTGGACAGCTATTATGTTAACTAACATGGCTTTTGGGCCACGTAGAGACATGACTCCGAAGAGTCATGTCTCTCACCATTTATATATATGTGCTCATTCACCACTGCAGAGAAAGCATCGATTCAAGGCATCTAAGTACCTGCGGATAAGTATCGATAATATATATATTGTTATCACCTTCACTTTTGTTATACAGTGATCAGAAGCTTTAACCATTGCTGAAGAAGGAAGACTGATAAAGGTTTGCTGCAAGTCACAATAAAGGACAAGTACTTATATTCCGCATAGTTTGAATCAGAATTTATCTACAAGCATTTTGTAATTGTTTGTCTATCAGAGATCCACTATTCTTAACATGGTATCAGAGCAGTACTGATATGAAAACTCTTACAAAATATTAATTCTAAAACTGAGCCAAAGTTAAAGGAAGAAAAAGTTTTTTTTTTTTTTTTTTAAGCATTAAAATGGTGAATCACGTAAGAATTGAAGATAGGCTAGATGGAGCATCAAACTTCTCATCTTGGAAAACCAGACTATTAAAAGTTCTAAGAGAGATGGAATTAGAAAATCACATTGAAACAAATTTACCCATGCCTGAAAATGAATCCAAAAAAACATGGAAAAGGCATAATAATAAAGCAATGAAAATAATCATAGATTCAGTAAAGGATCATATACTTCCATCCATAGCCAATCTTAAAACTGCATTTGATATGTTCTCCACTATTCAAAATACATTTGAAATTAATAATACAAGTAGATTGCTAACTCTGAAACAAGATCTACTTTACATAAAAATGAAAAATGGAGAATCCATTACCTCTTACTTCCTTAGAATTACTGAACTAAAGGATCAACTTGCTACTATGCAAAATCAAATGGATGATAAGGAACTAAGCATAATTGCTTTTAGAGGTCTTCCTCTATCATGGGAAACCTTCATACGAGGTTTAAGTTCACGTCCTGAACTTCCAAAATTTGATCAACTAAAAAATGAATGCACTCAAGAGGGGTCTAGACTTGCTTCCAGAGAACTAATATCAAATCAAGAAAGTGACATCCAAGCATTATACTCCAAATCAAATAAGAAAAGAAAGTTCAAGAATAATAAGGACTTCAACAAAAATCACAAATCTCACAAACAGTGTGACTGGTCAAAAGTAAGATGCTTTAAATGTAATAAGCTTGGTCATTCCTATTATGTATGTCCAGAAAAACAAAAAATTCAAGCAGCTTTAACAAAAGTTAAAGAAAAAAATAAAGAAAATTATACATTTATAGTAGCTCTCTCAAGGGAGTTAAGCACTAATCACAACAACTGGATCATAGATAGTGGAGCTTCTCGTCATATCACCGGATTTAAGGATAAGTTTGAAGCCTTCTCAAATCATGAATCAGAAGAAGTAACTATTGGAAATAATTCCTCTCACCCTATTTAAAGAATTGGTTCTTGTTCTATTCAGCTGAATTCAGAAATCACAATTCAACTCAAGAATGTCCTATATGTGCCAGGGATTAAAAGAAATCTTGTCTCCATCTCCGGACTTGCTGATCAAGGGTACAGAATTGCATTTCAACGAGATAAAGTTCTATCTTGGACGAAGAACTCATCTATTAACAAAGCCATCTCCATTGGAGTCAGGGATGGAAATCTTTATAAGCTTTGTAATAATCAAAATCCAAAATTAAACTTAACCCTTAGTAATAATAAGTCAAATTCCACTGAAATCTGGCATAGAAGACTAGATCACCTTAACTTTCGAACGTTATCATCTATAGGTAAAATTGTAAAAAGGCTACCAATTCTAAAATCAGATCATTCAAGTATTTGTAAAGGGTGTGCTTTAGATAAAAATACTAAACATTCCTTTCCCAAAATTAATCATAAATCTAAAAGCATTCCTGAATTGATTCATACAGAGCTTTGTGGTCCTATGTCAGTTCCTCCCTTAATGGATGTCAATTCTATGTAATTTTCATTGATGACTACTCTAGGAGAACATGGATTTATTTTCTAAAACAAAAGGAGTCATCTGAGCTCTTATCCAAGTTTAAAGAGTTTAAAGCCTTAGTTGAAAATCAATCAGGACAAAAGATCAAAACCCTAAGGTCTGACAATAGGGGTGAATTCACCTCTGATATCTTTAAAAACTTTTGTATTTCTGTTGGGATTAAGAGGGAGTGTTTTGTACCTTATAATCCTCAACAGAATGGAATAGCTGAAATAAAAAATAAATCTATTGTTGAGTCAGCCAGGGCCATGTTACATGATCAAAATTTTCATTACTCTTTTTGGGCTGAAGCATCCAATACTGTTGTCTCTATTCAAAATCATTGCCCTCACTCTATATTAGAAAACACCATTCCAAAAGAAGTATTTACCGGTGTTAAACCAAACTTAAGCCACCTGAAGATATTCGGATGTCCAGTCTAGATTCACATACCTAAAGAAAAGAGAACCAAATTGGAGCCTTTCAAGAAAAAGAGAATATTCATTAGTTATAGTGAAACTTCAAAAGGGTACAGGATCTACATTCTTGGGCAAAGAACAATTGAGATTAGCAGAGATGTAATATTTGAAGAAGATACTGACTTTAAAATTTCTAGTAATAGTGATGAATCCATTTCAGAAGAAGATCAAGCTACAGAAATTGAGAAGGAGGATAATTCTGACATCTCTTTCATGTCTAATCATATAGAATCAGAAAACGTCAACCATACCAATAAGAAGAGACCCCTTGGGCCAGAAAAATGTTAGCTGAAAATCAAGTTGAACCAGATGATGTAATTCAGGAAAGCAAAAGCACTAGAAATCAATCCTGTTATGTTGCACTGCTATTTGAACTCATAAAACCTGAACCTACCAATGTTAAGGAAGCACTTTCAAATCAATCTTGGAAGGAAGCTATCATTGAGGAATATAACTCTATATTGAAAAATGATGTATGGGACATTGTACCAAGACTCAAAAACAAATCAGTTGTTTCTTCCAAATAGTTGTTCAAGATTAAACATGCTGCAGATGGTAGTATTGAAAAATACAAGGCAAGATTTGTAGCCCGAAGTTTCTCTCAAAAGGAAGGTATTGATTATGAAGAAACTTTTGCCCCTGTCGCCAAGGATACTTCAGTCAGAACAATCCTAGCTATTGCAGCATCTAAAGGATGGAAAGTGCATCAAATGGATGTCAAAACAACATTTCCCAAAAGTAAGATTGAAGAAGAAGTTTATGTTGAACAACCAAAAGGGTTCAATACCTTTGATTGCAAGCCTCATGTTTGTAAATTGAAGAAAGGACTTTATGGTCTTAAACAGGCTCCCAGAGCCTAGTATGAAAGAATAAATAATCACCTACTGAAATTGGGATATGCCAAAAATGAAGCCGATCCAAATCTATAATTCAAATCTGAAGGTGATGATATGGTTATCTTTGTATTATATGTTGATGATTTGCTAATTACAGGTGATGAACATCTTATAGAGAAATGTAAGCAAGATCTCTCTGCTGAATTTGAAATGAAGAACCTAGGGTTACTTCACTATTTTTTAGGATTAGAAATTTGGCAACTGGACCACTATATTATACTAAATCAAGGAAAATATACAATTGATATATTAACCAAGTTTGGAATGTTGGAATGTAAACCGGCTGCTATCCCTATGGAAATAAACCAACACAAACTAAAAGATGATATGAATGAATCTAAGGATGTAGATCCTACTTACTTCAAACAAATTATTGGATCCATGATGTATCTGGTTAATACTCTTCCTGACATATGCTTTGCAACTCATACCTTGAGTTAGTTTATGTGTGCACCTAACAAGGTACATTTGCATGTAGCTAAATACATCTTGAAGTATCTAAAGGGTACTATTGGAATGGGAATCAAATATGACAAAGTCAATCTTGAATTAATTGGATACTCAAATTCTGATTGGGCTGGGAGTTCTATTGAGCAAAAAAGCACTTCAGGATATTGTTTCAATCTTGGATCTGGTATGATTTCCTAGACTAGTCGGAAACAAACTTCAGTAGCTTTAAGCTCTACTGAAGCCGAGTACATTGCGTCTTCCTTGGGTGCCAGAGAAGCAGTATGGCTACGAAAGTTGCTTTCAGATCTCTTCAAAAGACCTTTGAAGCCCACCATGATTTATTGTGATAATCAAAGTTGTATCAAGCTTTCTTCTAATCTTGTGTTTCACAATCGCTCTCAACAATATTAAAATTCCATTTCATTACATCAGAGATATGGTTAATTGAGGAGTCGTTCAATTGGAATATATATGTACAAATGATCAAACGGCTGATATCCTTACCAAACCTCTTGCTAAAGTGAAACTGAAATACTTCAGACAAAAACTTGGTATGATTATTTGTAATGGAAAATTTTTGAAATAAAAGAGTTATTTCATTTAAGATTGTGTTTCCATTGGTTACTTAATAGTATTTGATATGTAATGAAAGGTGACAATCTTTCATGGACATATTCAGTTATAGAAAAATTATTTACAAGGTGATGATCTTGTAAATAATAAATTATTTTTGGGCTTCTCTAGACATTGCTTAAGTGCAAGTAGAGATTATCTTTGGCCTTCTCTAAATATTGCTTAAGTGCAAGTAAAGATTATTCTAAGCTTCTCTAGACATTGCTTTAGTGCAAGTAGCGATTATATGAGCCATCTCTAGACGTTGCATAACTGCAAGTAGAGATTATATGTGCTATCTCTAGACATTGCTTAAGTGCAAGTAGAGATCATTTACTGTTCATGCAGTGTTGCTTATATGATGACTCTGATTAATGTTTTACTACTCCCTAGCTAAAGAGGGAATGTTAATGTTTAGCATCAGAAGAAGTAAAACATGAATCTCTTATGCTACCACTATTTGCAATACATCTCAGAGATATAAGCATCTGTATTTTGTTACTGATATCTGCTATACATTACAGAGATATAAATATGCTACCACTGTCTGATATGCATCACAGAGACATATGCATATGTACATATATTCATACTGATGTATGCATACATATACGTATGCATATATCTCTGTCATACATCTGAAATATTGACAGTAAAATGTGCATGATGTTGACCAACTTATATTGATCGGGCTTCATATTATCAGCAACTGATTATATTGCTTGTGTCGGGTTTCATACCCCGTGCCTTGCCTTTGTTATGATTATTATCGGGCCCTTGTGTTGTTATCAGGCGACGGCATATAAAACAAATTCTGGACAGTTATTATGTTAACTAACATGCCTCCGAAGAGGCATGTCCCTACATGGCTATTGGGCAACGTAGAGACATGACTCCAAGGAGTCATGTCTCTCACTTTGGAGTCATGTCTCTCACTATTTATATATATGTGCTCATTCCCCGCTGCAGAGAAAGCATCGATTCAAGGCATCTGAGTACCTGCGGATAAGTATCAATATTATTTATTATTGTTGTCACCTTCACTTTTATCATACAGTGATCAAGAGCTTTAACCATTGCTGAAGAAGGAAGACTGATAAAGGTTTGCTGCAAGTCATAGTAAAAGATAAGTACTTATATTCTGCATAGTTCGAATCAGAATTTATCTACAAGCATTTTGTAATTGTTTGTCTATCAAAGATCCACTATTCTTAACATGCATCTTGCTGGTGCAATTAGATATCCAGCTGTTTATCCACCCCTCATATCTTCATTTTGGTTAATGGTAGCCCCACAAGGCTTTTGAGACCACAACAGGCATAAGGCAAGGTGACCCTTTATCCCCCTTTCTTTTTACAATCATGGCGGAAGTCTTAGGCAGATCCATTAAGAAAGCAAATAGGAATGAGGAATGGAAAGGTCTAAAGATTGCCAGAGGTCTTGACCTGGTTACACACTTATAGATTGTAGATGACAACTATCTAATGGGGGAGGCATCTACTCGTGAAGCTAGGAACATTAAATCAGTTAAAGAGATCTGTAGCAGGGCTTCAGGTCAGTTTATCAATTGGGAGAAATCAGACATTTTCTTTTTCAGTACTTCTCTCCCCTCTCATGATCATATTTGTAGAATCCTTAACATGAAAAGGGGCACCTTGCCTAACAAATACCTTGGGATACCTCTTTTTAAGGGGGCTAATAGAGCAAATTTGTGGAAAGATTTAATTGATAGTTGTGTTAAAAGATTGGATAGCTGGAAAGGGAAATGGCTGACTTATGCAGGCAGGATTTTGTTACTACAATCGGTTATCTCTGCTATACCTATATTTTCTATGAGTTGCTTAAAGATCCTCATAAAGGTGCTAAGATATATTGAACAAAGAATGCAGAAATATCTCTCGAATGGTGCTCATGATGAGGATAAAATTCCCCGTGTGGCTTGGGGCTCACTCTGCAAACCCAAGAAGAAGGGCGGGGTGGGTGTACGAAGATGGCAGCTGGTAAACAGGGCTCTCGGAGCTAAGCTGGTATGGGATATGTATGCTAACCCAACACAGATATGGATGTGTATTCTTAAAGCAAAATATTTAGAATCAAATGAGGACTCCAGAATTTTCACGGTTAGAAATTCATCAAAAGGCTCAGTTGTATGGAATTTCATTTTAGAATGTAGATAAGTTAGTATTAAACATATTTCATGGCAAATTGGTGATGGCAGGATGGCCTCCTTTCGGGAGGATTCATGGAATGGAGGTAGTATTTTTTCTGAGTTAGAGGATGCTCAAGAATTGATGCAATACTTGAAAAGATTGTGGGGTGACAAAGTAATTGATTATGTAGAAAGGAAATCTACCCGTCTCGGCCCTTAGTGGAGCTAGAAAGATGTTGCTTCCCTAGCTTTATCTGACGCTCAGAAGACGTTAATGAATAAGATTTTCAAAGATAGGTGTGTATCTCTAAGGGAAGGGGAAGATAGAATCATTTGGTGTGCAACAAAGAGTGGGAACTATTCTACAAAGTTAGGATATCAGATTTTGTTTCACGAAGATGAAAATGAAGATTGACCTTCTAAACTTTGTTGGGATAAAGATTGCCTGCAAAAAGTCCAGGCTTTTGCTTGGTTAGCCATTCAAAATAAAAATTTAACATGTGAAAGAAGAAAGAAGTATGGTTTTATTGGACCAACCGGGTGTATCATGTGTAAGAATGATGTGGAGGATGTTGATCACTTACTTGTTCAATGTGAGGTTGCACAATCATGTTGGGAAATGTTGAGAAATAAGTTGAACAGCTTTGGCCCCTTGCCAAATAACTTGTGGTCTTTTTCAATGTTGGCCTAGATATTCAAAGATATGGATCATCAGCCCTTCTTTAACTATTTGGGAATTGTGGAAAGAGAGGAATAGAAGAATTTTTCAAGACAAATCTAAATCAGTGGATAAAATTTGGAACAGAATTTACAGGACAATTGAAGAAGCCATGAGAACAGTCACATCTTATGTGCACCCAAATAGGGTATTCTCATCATGGGACAGTATGATCCAAAGGCAGTGGCCAGTATTTAGGGTGAACTGGAAAAATAATGGTAGTGGCCCTGTGAAACCAATGATCAACAGGAAGGAAATGGTTTGGAGGCCGCCGGTTGCAGATTGGGTAGAAAAATTTTAATGGGGCATCGAAGGTCGGGTGCAAGTGCAATGCTAGGAATGTGCAAGGAGAGGTTCTAGCCATAGCAGCCCTGAGATTGGCAGATGGCACGAATAATTTGGCGGAACTGCAGGCAGCTTCTTTATTTGTGAAACTGGGACACAAATTAGGTTTGAGCAATATCCATATAGAAGGGGACTCTAAGATAATAGAGGATGCATTAAAGAAAGGACACTCTCAAACATGGTATATACAAAATTTAATTGAAGAGGTAAATTCTGAGCTGGACACTTTGACCAACTATATGATCAGTCCTACAAATAGAGAAGGGAATTTGGAGGCCGACAAGTTGGCCAATTAGGCAACGTCTTTCAATGAAATTGGTGGTATGGTTTTCAAAGATTTTAGAGATATTGTATGGGACAATTAAAGATGTCCAAAGTTTGGCCTTTATATTTTGACAGGGTCACTGAGTTATGAATGTAGTTGGAGTAGATTATCTGTTTTGACAGACCACAGCGACCGTATCCAAGTGTTTTTGTTTTAATATGGGATATATAAAATGATGGCAGAAAAGGTGATTTTTAATGATTGCAGGTGGAAATGATGCGACTCGCTGAGCATGGGAATTGAGGAGTGCCACTCAAGTTATCAGAGAATAGTTACAACCATATAAGATGAATGCCTTTATATGGAAAGTCGAATGCCTCATTTACAGCATATTGTGTTGAAGTTTTTGAGGAAAAATGGAGGCATCATTTTCAGTCGATTTGGACAAACAAATGAAATCTTTTAAGAACCCAGCAAGTTGGGAAAGGGTGAAGAGCTTACTGAAATTCAAAACAGAGGGAATGGTTATCAGTGTGATCAGTGATCAACTTCAAGAGAGGGCAGTTAAAAGGACTAATCTAGACATCATCTCAATCTTTATAGCGTGGGGTTTGGAGTCAAATAAAAGCACTCAAGAGATAAATTGGGTGGTGCGGGCTTTGTTTGAGGAGGATTTACTTGGTGGGTTGGAATCGATATTGGACTGATTGGTCCCTGGAATTGGAGCAGACCTGAGTGAATGTTTTGAGAATGACAATGAGGGGTGTCGCTTTGGTTATGTGCCCTTTCTTCGTTGGAAAGCACAAGTGGATAAGCCCTTGATGTATCAGAATGCTGAGGAAGCCTGGCAGAAGGTCTTGGAGGAGTTGGAATGAGTGGAGCAGCCAAGGAATGAAGATGTGGGGAGATTTTAAGAAATGTGCCTAGTCAAAGATGCAGTCATCATGGAAGGAGGGTTGGGCCAGTGGCAAAGTGAGTTTTTTCAAAAGTGTCCTTTTTGGTATTCTTTTTTTGGGAATTTCGGAACAAGGTTTGCGAACTACCCACATGAGGGTGGAAATGACATAGACGGGAAGGCTTGGGTTGCAGTTTTTGGAAGCACGGAGCCAAAGCGGGAACGGTTGGAATGGTCAGCAGCAGCCTGGTAAAGGTTCGAGTCACACAATGACAGGCATATTTCTTTTGGTTTACACTGGTTATGTTGAAGGAATGTTTATAGTTTATTCGCACCAGTGTAATTGTTCCTTTTTGGAATTATGTATATGTTGCTTAGTGGAAGAATTGTCATGTATTTGTAAGGTAGGATTGTACTTCATTAATTTAAACCAGATTTTTTACAACTTCATAACTTCAATACAACCAGTTCTATCTAGCTGCTATATATCAGCTTAGCAACCTGAAACTACAGTATCTATCCTGCTCCATATATCATCCTGAATATCACCGAGATTTAGAAGGAAAAGTGATGCTATTATCTTCAGCAGCAGCAAATCGAAGACACTGAGATTACATAAAAATTCGTGAAGTACTCAGGAATGAATGGTGCAATCATTATATACTTAATGTTATATCTGGGCGACCACATAGTGATATACACATTGCATGCAATATATAGCAGTGAATGAACATGAGGATGGAAGCGGCTACAATGAAATGAGAACAATGAACTCAGTTATATTTTGCAGCAAGCCATGCATAGGACTGCAGATACAGTCAACACTAACCCTACCTATCAACAAATAGGATAATTGTAATCTGAGTCAAGGGAAGGAAAGCATCACCTTCCAAAGTCATATCGAATGGATACACAAACCAATAATGTATCAAACCGAAAACATATTTAAAAAATGTACAACATGAAACCTCAAAAGAGAACGGCATGTGGTGGACATTGAGAACATTGGAAGCACTATGCAAAGAGGTTGGTCAAAATGTTTATGTTAGTTGCAACCACCACTCACCCGCCTTGGAGTAAAAGCCCTCTTTCGATAAGCCAAGCACCACCAAAGGGAGATAGGGGCCCATGTGTCTTGGAAAAAGAAATTGTGTGGCTCTATACAGTCAAACTATGACACACATACATATAAATTTGATGAATAAAGTGACATCAACAACTACTTGAGGTAAGTGTTGTCGTCTATAAGATTAGAGAGTATATAAGATGTTTGTAAACATGCAAATTAGTAATAATCCAATGAAAAGGATGTCCCAAGTGTAAAGACACAAATAATTGATACTTGAAGCCAAACAATATAGAGAAATGATGTTAGTGCCAAGTCATATGAGACACCCTTTCAATGGTGAGGACTATTAATAGAGCATCATGTCCGAGTATGTAAAGTAATGTTTAAGGTAATGTATCTTCTTTACATTATTATTGTTATATCTTCATTTCATATTAATAATATGTATCATTATTAAACATTATTTTGTAGTTATATTATATGAGAGAGTATAGCTGGAAAAATATGTGGTGATTATATAAATATATATAAAGTAATAATATGTGAAGCCATAGATTAAAGATATATACTTAGTATATTGAATACATGCATATATACATTCAATATTCAGAGTATATATTTAAATTACATCTTTATCAATGTTATTGAAATGGTTTTATGTCATTACGTAAACTATTTATTATTGTGGTCTCTCTCTCTCTCTCTCTCTCTCTCTCTCTCTCTCTCTCTCTCTCTCATTTTTATAAAATCTATGTACCTTGATCTTTTCCTCCGAGATGTTCTTGCAGTGAAAAGAGGGAGATTGAGATTTAGAGGGAGCTTGAAATTTCATTAAGGGCAACCTTGAAAGAGAGGAAGCGAGATAGAGGATGTGATTTGGTCAACCTTTGGTGATCTTGATCTTAGTGATTTAGAGGGAGTAAACCTTGAAGAGAATATGAGATCGGAATATAAGAAACAGGTTAAAAAGGAAGCGGGTCCTATGAGCATAAGAAACATCAGGTCCCAGACATATGTATTTAAGGTGGAATGAAGGATGAAAATTGATTCATGCGTTATATTCCCTATATGGGCTCACCTTATGAAAGGAAATATTTGAAACACAACGATGAAAGCATATGGAATTCAAATTTAGAGGGAGATTCAAAGGGAGTCTAGCATCTTCAAAGAGGTCAAAGTGTCAATTAACTCAAGCTTCAGAGGGAGCAGATGGTTTCAGTCAACTTATGACCTTTGCGATCATAGTGATTGAGCGGGAGGTTCACCGTTAAAGGAGCTTCAGTCAACTCATTTAATGCCTTATGGGCCTTGTGTAAATCATGAGGAAGTGACGACTTCCAAATGATTATCACTTGTATTTGTTGATGTTATTGGAAGATGTCGATCTTACAATAACTTGATCTTCTATCACGATAGACATGTGTGATGGATGAAACCCGTCACAATAGATTATGAATGTTCCTATGGTAAGTGCACATTACCTTTGAACAATTTTGAGTTATGGTAAATATCATGAGACGATATTCTTAGTCAAACCATATCTCTAATATCATATTGAGATGATATCTAAAACTGGGTACCACGTGTTAGGTGATTCCTCATATCACGAGTTCGGTGATATGTAAAACTAGGTACCACGTGTTAGGTGATTCCTCATATCACAAGTTAGGTGATATGTAAAACTAGGTATCACGTGTTAGGTGATTCCTCATATCACGAGTTAGGTGATATGTAAAACTAAGTATCACGCGTCAGGTGATTCCTCATATCATGTGTTAGGTGATATGTAAAACTAAGTATTATATGTTAGATGATACTTCATATCATGTGTTATGTGATCATAAGATATGTAATATGATTATACTATTTATCTTCCCTAGCTAAGAGGGAGTGTTGATATTTGTAACATTGATTAGATGTCATATGAGTTGACATTCTAGAAACCATTATTTATGTTGAGGTAATTTGTTATTCATATTGTGTATGAATCTTGTTTATCCTCTCTAAGCTAAGAGGGAGTGTTAATAGTTGGTAGCTTTAGTTGGATAAACTATAATGCATATATAAGTGTATAGATATAAGTGTGAGATATAATATATATATATATATATTAATATATTAAATATATGAGATATTTATTTGTCATTATATTAATTACATTCTAATGAATAGACATGTCCCGTGAAGAGACATGTCTATCCATACTTCATCCTATATTAGAGAGGTGGCTGCCATTTGGAAAGTACATACCAATACATTATGGCAGTGCTATTACATTTGCAGCAGATCTTTGCAGAAATCAACACCTAAAATCTAGGATTTTGTGAGGATATTGCAATTTTTTGAGAAAGAGGGTAATTTATAAGGATTTTGATGGGAGAAAAGAATTCCCAACAAGTTTATTAATTGATGATTATTTATCAGCACAGCAAGTCAAGAAACAACAGCAGCAAGCCATGTAATATAGCTGTTCTAAAAGCAATCAAGGGTTTTTGGGAGCAATCTGCAAGTACACAAGGTTCATCTGATCTGAACCATTAGGCCATTCTCTGTTATTGTAATTACAGAATTAATAAAGGAATTGCTGACTGCAAAGATGATTATACAAGCAACTGCCTGGTAACTACAGATGATTCTTGAAGCTTATTGTTAGATAAGATAAGATAAGATAAGATAAGACAAAAATATTAATGTCCAACAAAAAGACCACAAGGGTTTATGGGACTGAACATACAACCAAAAGAGTCGACCAAAGCAAGAGCACCAAGCAGTGATTGGGAAGAAACAAAACAAGACACAAGACCAGAGAAGCCAAGGTAAGGACTAAGGATCCTTCCTTGGTACAAAGAAATCAATTACAAAAGGGTATAACCGTGAACGATCAAGAGTCTTAGACCCTCGCCGAGAACCACTGGATGAGTATCGATGCCTGGAAAGATTGCTGCAGTGTCGAACCGATCTGGAGTGAGTGGTACTAGATGGCCTTTTCGCGCCCCGTGGTGGAGACAAAGGGGAGAAAAAGGCAGTGATGAGCTGGTCTGAAATATGGTCCTGAGGTACTAGTGACTGTAGGGTATGTTCACAAAGCTAGGTGACCTTTCGTAGGTAGAGTGCAAGGCACCACTGGTCGATATAGCTAAAGAATGTTGAAAGAGAAAAGCAATCTCTAAAAATGTAGTAAAATCTCCCTCTGATCTCGTAGTAGATAGGACAGCGAAATATAAAGTGAGTCTCAATCTCCACCTTTGCTAGAGTACACAGTCAAATACAGTCCTCTCTATCCATATGGTGATTAGTCTTGACCCAAAGACGATGGGAGCCAATTCTAAAGGAACCCAAAGAGAATCTCAGAGCATGGCTCCAGTGCCGATAAAGATAAGCAGGGCAGAAAATAATACCATTCTGAATCTCAAGGAAATGCTCAGCATAAAAGGCCATCTTCGGATGTAATTCGCCAAGAGGATTACGCGAGGTAGTGATAATGTACTATCTATAGATATCCTGTCTGACATGCTCATTCAACTCCTGACGTGAGGGAAGGAGGTGAGCAAGAGCATCCAGCGAGAACTAGTAAGGAGGAAGACGATCAATAGCAATCTCGATCGAACTCAATAGAGAGGTGGCCTGGGCGTACCAACAACGAGATCTAGTGTTAGTGTTGGATCTCATAACCGTAACAAAAGAACAATAAGCCAAATGAGAATATCTGTGTCAATTGACAACCGAATTCGTAAAGCCTCGAAGCCGGTGGAGAAACCAAATCAAGTAAAAAATGGCCGCAAGTTTGAAAGGATGAGCTCCAAACTCAGCCGAAACAATGCTATGGTGGGTGAGTCTGTGACATCTAATGATACGTCGTAAAAGCAATGTCTAAACACGCTCTATAGAGGCCCAATCGGAAGCAAGAAGAGAAGGTCCCCAAACCACCGAGCCATAGAGAACAATCAATCAAATCAAGGAGCCCAGGAGGGACAACTTGGACAAAATGTCCTGAAAATGATGTCTAAAACACTATCTCTAACATGGCCAAAGAACTCATGCCCTTGATAACTTTGGACTGAATAGTCAGTCTCAAGCTAAAGCGGAGTCTCGAGAACTTCACACTGAGATACATGTAAGAAGAAGTAATCTCAACCTCCTGCCCCTGAAAGAAGAAATGAAGATGAAAAATCTTTAAACAGTTAAAGATCATAACCCGAGTCTTGGTCAGATTGACCACGAGCTGACGTTGATCACAAAAAGAGGGCAAACCATCAAGGAGTCTCTATAAATTGTCAGGAGAAGAGGCGAAGAGAACAACATCATCAACAAAAAGGAGAATGGAGATCAAAACCTAATGCAAATGGCACCCGTCCCCAAGTAGTGAAGAGTTCACAAGGAAATCCTCAAGCTCGTCAATATATAACCCTAAGAGGGTGGGAGAAAGGGGGCAACCCTACTTCACCCCAATGGTGCTCTGAATCGGAACAGAAAAGCCCTCCAGAGTCCTAAATCGACCAATCACCTTCTCATACAATCTCATAATAGTAATCAACAGCATATATGAGATCCCAATCTCACTAAGTTTCTAAAATAAGGCCATCCTAGGAACAGAATCAAAAGCCTTGTGGAAGTCTACAAAACAGCAGTAGGCTTTCTCAGAGCGGTGCCTAGCCTATTCAATAATAGCCCGCAACGTGAAGACATGATCCATAGTCTGGTGGTTTGCCCAAAAACTGGCTTGACCTCTTGCTCTACACCCTTTCCTGTCAAGCTCTTTAGATAGCATGGTGTTCAGAGCAATGGCATAAAGTTTGGCAAAAGTATGCCCAATCATGATGGTCCTGTAGTTACCAAGGTCGGAAGTAGGTCCAAACTTGTGAATAAGGTAAATCACATGTCGCGACCAGGATTCCAGAAACCCAGTACAAACCACTCTATTAAAGAGTGTAGGAAAGTAGGATCTAAGAACCGAAGCACCAAGTTTGAAAAGTTCTCTCATGATTCCAGTATTGTCAAAAAGCATAGTGGTGTGGGAAGTCAACAAGTGAAAGTCAAGGATGGAGGGCGGGGAGGACAGTGAGGAAAAGGGTACGCCAAAAGATCTAGGGATTTTAAATAAGTGCGGAGCAAAGGGATCTGCACTGAGAAGAAGCAAAAGAACGTTTCTTGTGGTGAAGAAAACGAAGGTAAGAGTAACGTAGGTGGGTGAAAGCAAGGGACTAAGTCTCAAAAGTGAAGCAAACAAAGCGGTGGAAAGCTTTACAATCAACATCAAACCATTGGTTCACAGGACATGCATTCTGACGCTTAGACCTGAGAGAGGGAGGTGAGCAGTGAGGGATAGAAAGGAAAATGTACTCCCAAATAGAAAAAGCAAGTAAATCAAACATGGCGGAGGCCTCATACGAATCATTGAAACTAGCAGGTGTCAAATGTCTCCTGAGATGGTAGGAAAAGAGCTCCCCATCTCCCTTGGGGTAGTAGAAGCGAGTAGGGGTGTTGGCAATGTCAAACGAGATGTGGGGGGGCTGGGGAGAAGGCGACACACGAGGAGAGACGCGAAAAGCAATGCTAAGAAGAGCGTGGTCAGCAAAGGGGAGACAAGAAATGGTGAAATTGTGAATAGAGGTAATGAAGGAAAAGGAGATGATGACATAGTCCACAATACTCGCACCGCCACCACAATGGGGCCAGCAGGTAAAGAGGTTAGAACCAGAAAAGGATGATAGACCGTTCAGAATCAACAAACCAAAAGACTCACAAAGCTGGAGGAGGTACTGACCATAAGAAGAGAGCGGTCCAAGAGCATCATCCGAGGTATGTTGAAGTCCCAAACTAGTGAGATCTATCTTAGAAGTGCAGATCGAGTCAGAGCCCCGATCATGTATAGGGGTCTGGAGATTCCTGGTCCATGCATTGAAATCTCCAAGAATTAATGATGTCACCCAAAGCTCCAAACTGCGAGATACTCTCCTGAAGATCGCAAAATGGATCTCCATCCTCGACCTCAGGAATAGCATATGGAGAAGGGATTGGAGGAAAGTAACATACTGCAAGAAAGATGTCCCTCTGTCGATAATTTTGACAACCAATACGAACCCACATGAATCTGGCAAAGGCGTTGGAATGAACCACTAATGTGTAGCTGAAAATGTCATCCCTAATCAAGCAAGCAACACCCCCGAACCCATGGACCCCACCAAAAGTAGTATCCAAGGTAACCTGGAAGAGGGCACATGGGACTCTCATGGGTCTTCGTGATAGCCAAACTATTGGCGAACCCCACCGCATCGTGAAAGAGGCTAGGTAATGACCATAAAGAGTCATTACCATTCCAACAGTTGACAAGAAGAGATGTAGTGGAGGGCTTCCTCTTGTCAGATTGCTATCAAAACTGTCATGTTGTTTTAGAAGTTTGTCTCACATCCCATCCGCTAGGAGGAGAATCAAGAACAACTACTCTAAAATTCCTAATAACAGTCCATTTTCCAGCCCACCTAGCATCTACCACAATTCCCCGGGCCTATTTCAGCTCTGTAACTTGTGCCTTCGTGAGATCTTCATCAAGATAAATTTTAGAGGGAGAGAGAACAACTTTCTCTTTGCTCTAAGAGGACAAAGCCTATCAAAAAAAGAAAAAACCTGATGAAAAGGGCATCACCTGGGCCAAACCAACGCTTCTCCAAAGTGATATCGGAAATACTGAGCTGGTTAGTGAGGAAAGAGAGTCCAGCAGAAAGAGGATCTGAAGTGGGTGAGAGACCAAGAACACGCAAGTTGAGCTCTCGTGCCCGTCACACACACTCATCATCAATCTTTCCCTGGACAATCTCAATTTCAATTTCTTCCAACATGGCAACATGAAATTGCCATGTTGCCAACAAATGGAAATAAAAATTGCCCAAATCCACAAACTCGAATCGGTAACTTGACAAAGACTATTTGATAGTATTACTTAGAAGGAAGGAATTCCTAGAGGATAGATAGCAGAACTTACAAAGAAAAGTGAAGCTATGCAAGCTAAAGAAGAGGCTTTTATCTCTACGATGGTAGAAGGTGAAGCTACCACTGTCCTTGAACCTTTTGACATATCAAACTGACATCCTGCAGTGGTTACATCCACTAATATTGCTCCTACACCACAGAGAGTGACCAAAAGATCATCCAAGAGAACACCGCCTGTTGAAGTGAAGAAGGATAAGGTCTCCAATGCAGCTCCAATTGATAAAAGCACTACAAGGCTGTGGCTAAGAGACCAGGTCCTAAAAGATCAATGACGATTGATTCACCTCTTGTGGTAGATGAGCTTGAAGAGAAAAAAAATGATAAAAAGACCAAATGGTAACCATATATGAAGAAGATTGTAGAGCAAACTGAGAACCTAGGTATGATCAATCAATGAAACAAATATTATGATGGATGTAGTGTTGATGAGCAGAAAGTGTTAGAAGATTCTACTATTAACTATCTCTTGAATTCTAAGAAGAACTTAATTGAGATAGATGGAAGTATTCCAAGAGATATGTCTGATAAACTGGCTATGAGGAGGCAAAGTGCTGTGGAAGAGGACCATATAATAGAGAAAACACTGCAAGACATGCATACGATTCTCAAGAAGGCCAAAGATAAGATGCGATTGATAAAGATAATGGTGGGTAAATATGATGAAATAGGAGAAGAAACTTTTTTAAAATATCTAAAATTTTAATGGAAGAAGATGTCAAGGGTACACAAGTACCACACACTAGGGGTATTACTATCAAAGACCAATCTGGCAATCCTTGTGAGATGAAGGGCAGTAATCAAGACAAAGAGAAAGACGGCACAAGTCAATTCTTTAGCAATGTTCCGCAGCCTGACTTCTTTGTATCAAGAGTTCCTATTACTTTGGATGAGTTCAAGGAAGAGCAGGAAAAGAATCCCTTTCAGGGGAACTTCATCTCCAATAAAGAAATTCGAGAGATTATGTTAGAAGCTGGAGATATAAGAAAGGAAGGGCAAGACAAAGAGAAAGACGGATGAAGACGTTATGTCTGCTGAAGAAATCAGAGAAGTAATAAATGAAGGTAGACCTTTTGTTATTAATGTTGATGATATTGTTAGTAGCATGGTGCTGGCTACAGCAGTCAGTGGTGAAGTGGAAAATCAACCCTCCAAGATTGATATGCCAAGCATCTCTATGATCACAGCACAGCAATCACAAGGAGCAAAGATGGTAACAGAGAAAATGGAAAGTCTTATTCAGAATCCCATTTCATTTGGTGGTGAGAAACCAACTGCAGAACCATTGTTGGCATGTGAACTAGGCAAGGTACTGACACAACTCAAAAAGGAAGAGGATCATGAAACTTTTGATGAGGATCAACATATGAAGTTATCATTGATGGCCTTTGCGAAAGCAAAGGAAAGATCAAAAAAGAAGACAGAGTGAAGTAACCAATAACAAGCTATCCCTCCAACATGATGTTCATCAACGACATAACCGAGAAGTGGTTATGTTGCTGAAGTTATCTGTTACCAATGAGATGCTTCCAGAAGAGCCATTTGGCAAGTCTACAGCAGAGATTTAGGTGTTCCGACCGTTGAACTGTTAATTTCCCTCCAACATGATGTTGGTCAATGACGCTATTCCTCCCGTTTTTCTATGCACAAAAAAAAGGAGGCAAACTCAAGCTTTTAAAACTCTCATTTTTCAATCAAAAATTAGTAAAAAAACCCTTCAGCAAATAGTTGGCATAATCCCGAGACAAATGCACACAAAGTACAAAACTTCTTCTTTTTTCTGGAAAAAATTGTAAAAACCCATTTGCAAACCTAAAAACTTTGAATTTTTATACAAAAATCATCAAAAAAAATCTCCAAAAGCCTAACTAAAACAAAAACTTGTTTGCACCATAAGACATCTGCAAAAAAAAATCAGTTCACAGAAACCCAAAAAACATGTGAATGGCAGGAATCTGCGATTTTTCAAACTGTCTTCACAAAAAACCTGCAAACACCAAAGCTCTCAAACCAATACTTCAATTTTTCATAAAAAAAAAATTTTAAAACTTTTAAAAACATTCCACGTGTAAAGAGCTTCAAACTTCTATAAAAGAATTCAAAGAAAATATCCTAAGCTCTAATACCAAGTTACAAAAATCTATATGCCTAAAAGATTGATTACAATAAAGAGACGAAGTCTCCTTATATAAAGGATATTTCAAAAGAAAATGGAAATTTTCTAAAAGGTTGGTAACAAGAAAGTTTCCATATTATTTAGAAACTAACTAAAACTAAAACTTGCATAAAAGACCAAATACCTAAAATATCTAAATGTCGAAATATCTAAATGAATGTTCATACTTTATTAAGCCAAGCATATAGTTGATTTCAAGAAGTTCATCAAAGAAGATGACGAGGACTTGGAAAAGATAGCAAAAG
The DNA here is from genome assembly GCA_028749045.1 of Cupressus sempervirens. NCBI lineage: Eukaryota > Viridiplantae > Streptophyta > Pinopsida > Cupressales > Cupressaceae > Cupressus > Cupressus sempervirens. Next base: position 127,117,187 of record CM053784.1, read on the forward strand.
ACTATGAATCATCAAACCAAGTTATCACAAAACTTGATAAGAAGGTAACAAGGATAATGGACAAAATCAATGTTCTTCAAATTGAGAAAAGGAGGAGTCAAAAAAGATTTGACCAGTTGAGGAGTCTCATTACTCCTAAGATTGAAATCATGCAAAACGAATTAGAAGTGCTTGAATTGACACAAAACTCAAATGCAATTTTTAGGGCACCAGACTTTGAAGCAGCCGAAATAGCAGCATATGCATTGTGTCGAGAGATACAAGAGGCAGAATCATTGAAGAAGACATGGTATACAGATTTTCAGACTCTAAAGGTAAACTTTGATACCCTTTGTTTGGTGTAAAATATGATTGTCTGGATGCAAAATTTATGCTATATGTATATACAATTAGTACCTTTTGGTATCTTGCCTTTGTCATTGAAGTCAAAGGGGAAGAGATGGAGTGAAAAATGTCATACGAGAAAGATAGAATTGTATATAAAGATCATATGTAAAGAGGAAGAGTTGTAGATCAACTATATAGAGGGATAGAGCTTTGAAAATCTTATTTCCTTCAAGCAGACTATTCCTAATTTTCATAGTCAACACTCCAATTTCGCCAAGAGGCAAAAGTCACTTCTCTGATTTTGCAATTTCAGGAAAAGGACAAATGGACACCTCCGATTTCGTGATTTCGTTTGCTCTATGATGATTTTCTGGATTTCGACTTTGCGATTTCACAACAAATTTGATTTTCTATGTCCAATATCGCCAGTTCGCAGATTGAGATTTCGGAGCGTTCTGATTTTGCAATTACACATGAGGAATCCTCTGCCGAGTTTGCAAAGATTTACATTCTGAAGAAATTTTTTTAGTACCAATGAAAAGACATGTGCATTAAAAGCTAAGTATACTTTTATTCTGTATTTAATTAGCGCAGAAATAAATGTGACAATTTTCTTATGCTCGCGCGTACGAATTGTTGGTTAAAACTTAATGCATTTATTGACTGTTGCTCAGAAGGGACATTACAAGGCGAATTCACTTGGATTGTCCTTGCATTGCAAGATTTTGGTTGTTCTGTGTTGGTGCAGGTTTTAAAGACATTTTCACCATGTGACTACCCATTCAAGCTTATAACGAGCAGGATGATCCAAGGCCAACTATGCAACCAGATTTGTCACGAGCAGAGAAGGACTAGTTAGATGTTCTTAACAGCATGTACGTGGCCGCCTGGGAACTACGAACAAACTATGCCAGCTATGCCAATGATGCCAATGAGCTAGAGCTTGAGGAAGACAGAGTTGAGGTCCATGCCATCCTAATTGAATTTGAAGACCTTCGTGGGAATCGCTTTTGAAGAAATTCTTGATATGATTCGAGATTGTAATTTTTGTTTTAAAGTTTCTTAAAACTTTACGATTATAATCTCCCGCGAATGGTTGCAATTAGTTATTAGTTAGTTTCTTTTTTTAAAGGTTTGAAGTTTTTTGTACCTTTTCATTTTCTATAAGAAAGGGTACCAGGACCTTATATGATAAGAAGATAGATGTATAAGAAGAATATAGATGTCTAAGCATATAGATATACAAAAACACTGATAAATAGATGCAGCATAGGGTAGATATTGCAACCAGTCACAGCCCAATTGTACTTATTTTCAAAATTAAATAAAAATACTTTGTTTCTCTTCTACAGTTTGGGAATTGATCATAACAATCAGTATTTGCAAGTTATCTTCCTGGATTTATACTGTTGGTGGTGGATTGAAATTGAAGCAAATCCTTGATGAACAAAACTCATGCGGGGGTTTTGTGTAATTGGTCTTCATCTCCTTTGAAGTTAAATTCAATTAACTAGGGTTTCACAACTTCAAGTTCTCTGTCCAGCAATTGATGGAAGCACGCCTTTCTCCAAGTAATTTGATGACTGAGACAAACATTGTTGTTGACTCTATGCTCCCACTTGAAAAGGACTAGTCTTTTATTTATTCTAAGGAAAAGTGCCATTTTGTGGAGAAGGTGATATTCTTTGTCTTACTCTTTTGCATGCATATTTCATCCCATATTTCAAAAGTTACTTTGAAAGCATTACAACTTGATTTCTCCTTGAGAAAGTGCTTGCCCACTCAGGAGTATCAATTTCAAGTCTGCATTGGCAATTTTTCTCCTCTATAAGAGTTGAGATATAAGGTACAACCCCCTGGGTCTTGGAGAGCCTCATTGACCAAAATTGTGTTGATTTAGCGGGCAAGGCTTGTAGGTTTTCAACCAACAATTTTGAGAACCAACATAGAGCATTTTGCTATTTGGCATTGTACACTTGCCATTTTCACTAACTGTTGTCATCAATGCCAAAGGAGGAGATTGTTGTCAAATGTATGTCATGCGGCCATACAAGTATTGTCATTGATGGCAACATATATCTGTGGTATGGACGCTAGTCATGATGACATGTTTTGATAGTCAAGATGCATGAAAAATGACTAAGTCCAAGAAGGATTCACAATGTACAGTCGACAGAGGAATGATCAGATGACTCTATAATTACAGCGGTATGATGTATATGGCCTACTATTATGATCGCTTGTTTTGGTATGTGATGTAGCACAAGTTATGATATCATAAAGTGGCACAAGCCCAGGAGGGCAAATATATGAAGTAGTTTTGGACATCAAAATAATTGGCTTAGTAAATTGAATTAGTTTGCCAATTCAATTACATGGTATTGAAGGGACAACATCCAAGGTCTTAACTCTTGGATGGCATATTTTTATTTTGTGTTTTGATATTGGGAGAACACGTTTTATTAAGTTCTAATTGGGCCAACAGAGTTAGTGAATTATATTAGTGTAAAGGAATGTATTTTGGGATGCAAGGATTTACATGACATGGTTGTAATATTGTGATGTGTGAGCCTTGATGTTGGATATCGTAGCAGAGCATATGTGAGCTTTCATTGGAACTAGCAAGGCATTGTGGCACTAATGGTGGTTCATTGCGTATGACCCAAAACTCTTATGTAATATTCCATGTATTGAACAGTGAGTCCTTGAAGGTGGCTTTAACCTTCTTTATTTGAGCAGTGAACTCCTTGTAGACACCTAAAAACCTTTAGAAAATAAAGTATTTTTATTTTCTGAAAAAGTTCTGATGACATCATCATTTATTAATTAATTATTTATTTAATTAATTAATTAATTTTTATGCCATTAAATCCCTTTATCTTAATTAAAAATATTTAATTAAGGAATCCCTCCCAAAAATGTTTAAATCTTATTTAAACATTATTTCCTTATTTATTAATTATCTAATTAATAAATTGACCAAAAAACCCAAAATAAATAAAAAATTTATTTTTTGCCCAAAACTTGGCCAATTTCCTTAAGACCACTAACCTCTTCCAAAATCTTCTAATCCTTCTTTAATTTTAATTAAAGGCTAATCCCATCATTTCCTACCCCTAATCCCAACTCAAAATATTTAATTAAGATTAAATATTAATTCTCATGTTTATTAAAAAAGTTTTAATAAATATCTCCTCAACCCAAACCCTTGAAATAAATAAAACTTTATTTATTTCCTAAAAATCTAATTTATCCTCATCCTAAGAAGTTCTAGACTCTTCTAGAAAGTCTTCATCCTCATCCTAAGAAATTTTAGACTATTCTAGAAAGTCTTTATCCTCATCCAAAGTCTAGATTCTTTTAGAAGATGTCTTTAAACCTAATCCTAATCCCCTCCTAACCTTGTCACATTCTCTAAACATGGGTTAAAACTTACTAACCCAAGCCAAAGTTAACAAATATCTCCTCCTTCACCCACCCTCATTAAATGCCATCCACTTGCCTATCCCTAAACTAATCCTAAACCATCCTAATCCATCCTCTAATCATTTGCACAAGCCTAAACAAGCTTAAAACCTTCCTAATCAAGTCCAAGTCGAAATTGCTCTCATCACCCTCAAAATATCTCAACCATAAAACTTTATGAAGTCCACTAGGTCATAAATGACTCTTACAAGCCCTTTTATTGCTCTTACAAGTCATTATGAGGGTCTTTATGAAGATTTTATCCCTTGAGCCTCCTTTGTTGACTCATCCTTCCCCTTTCCTCCATCCTCTCACCATGTGACATGTGTCACTCCTTGATTGGCTATAAGGAAGCACAATCCATGTGCTCTCTTCTCATGCAATCTGAGCCCTCTATGAGCTTTTTCCCATCCTTGCATCTTAGCCCTCAATCCCTCAAGCCTCTTGCCTATAAATTGGATCCTTCCCCTTTGCAAAATAACACAATTCATGAAGTAAAGTTATAATGTTATTTTGAGAGCCAAATCCATACTAAAGCCATCTATCCACACCAAAAATCCACAATCATCCATTGAAGCCTTCGGAAGCATATTGAGCATACATCCTATCCATTTAGATAAAGCTACTCAACAAGAGAGCTTCTTATTGAGAGAGTCCATTAATGGCTCATATTCTCAATTGAGAGCTCATCTTAGTCTATCTTGAAGTTTATGAATTTTGTTTAGTTTGTAGAAGCTTTATTTAAATTTGGTTTCTATTAGCATACTAACATTGCTCATATACATTTTGGCACGCCCGGTGGGACCCCGCATGGGTCATCTTCATTAGCTTTTTTAGTCAAGTTTTGTATGTCATTTGCTGATTTTGGCTAATTTTACTTGTTTTTGTGATTGGTAGGATTGTATAAATTGGTTTTGTAGGTCCACATGAGCATGAAGAAGACAAAGGAACTCATAATCTATCTCATAGTGTTTGCAGATTTTTCAAACTTATAGGTGGACAAAGAACTTGAAATTCTTCTTCCTCTTCTTGTCTATATTCTTCTTATTCCATCTACTTCTTCTTCTTCTTCTTGTGGGAGATCTTGGCCATTTTTTTTTAAGGAAGCAAAATCATACACACTTTTTTTTAGTGTTTAAAATGAATCCCCAAATCATACTTAAATCCATTGAAAAATTAAAAATTTGCAAAAAAGAAAAAATCTTTTAACAAGTGAAACTAAACCAATCTAATCATTTGCATCCTTGCAACATCAAGGTTTTAGATGCATTCATGCAAAATTAGGAACACTTCATTTTTGGGAATTTAAAAAGAACTTCAAGTTTCCATTTCAAAAGGTTCAAAATCAACACCAACACTAAGTGCACACTAAAGTTCTTTTAAAAAATCTCATGAAAACTAAGAGTCCTAAATGGTTGCCAAAAATTGTCCTAAAAGCTTTGTTATTTGTTCCAAACAAATGTCTTATTGCAAAATCTTAAATGTTTCTTAGGTTTTTCATGCATCAAAACAATCTAGGAATATCATTTTTGGGCTTAAAATATGCAAACTAGAACACAAAATCTTGAATGAAAACCAAAGTCCAAAGAGTCATTTTCACTTTTGAGTCCAAAACTATCTTGAATGATCTAAAGTTAAAACAAAGCACTTCAAAATTCTTAAAACAACACACAAAATCTCAATCTTGAATGCTCAAAAGAAAACACTTGAATGTTTAACCACTTGTCTTTGAATGCATGTTGCTAAAATCACTCTTGAATGTCATGGATTAAAATCAAATTTTTCTTGAATGCATGATTAAAACAACAAATCCAATCTTGAATTCTAAGGATCAATTAACCATTGCAATATCAAACACTTCATTTGGAACTTCTAAAAATTGAACAAAACAAATCTCTTTTCCACATGCAATCTAGGTAAAGTTTGATTTTTGAACATTTAAGAAACCTTGTTAAGTTAAAATACAAATTTGCAAAAATCAATTTGAGTAGTTCCTTGGACTCACCTCTTTTCTAATCACCCATCAAATATTAACCATTGATTGCAATCTCAGCGTCATTTATAGGGATGGGTCTACTTGAAAAAGGTGTTAAATGTTCCACAATCTAACTCACTCACTTGGTCTTTGAATGTTTGCTTTAACTTTATCAAAATTCTTAAATGATCAAAACTCTAGATTAAATCGATCACACTTCAAGTTTGGGCACTAAAATTGAACAACAATTGACGTGGAGAGCCTCCAGCGCGCGCTTGAAATCAAATCTCACACACTTTTGTTTTGGGCTTAAAACAAACTCACACTCAATCTTGAATGCCTTAAAGAAAATTAATCGATACTTGACGTGGAGGGCCTCTGGGTGCGCGAGTTTGCTTTTGTTGACCCTAACTCTTCTTATTGTTTGCATTCTTCGATCGATTTACTTTTGTTGGCGCTTCAAGTTGGAATTGAACATTGTCTCTTAAACATGAGTGCTTGCAAAGTCTAGATTAGCACACATAAGAGTCAGTTGGTAAAAGAACAAGCGTGTTTTTTAGCCCAAGGTCATCCAAGTCTTCTCTCCCCTTGTCATCTTTCGAGGCCATCTTGGGTGCATAAGATTAGGATCCAAAACCTTGTTTTTTTTTAGGAGGCCTGCTTGGGGATTTCATCACCCCTTGGACGACCTCAACTCCAGCGTTCTGGCGGAGTATAAGAATCGGGAGGTGAATCGAAAGACACCTCTCTTGGGATCAAGATTTTGTCACTCGGGCTAAGCCTCAAGGAACTTTATACCCTTGAGAAGTGAAAGAGGAGAAGTGGGTTACCGCTCCTCTCGGCTGTGTGACATCTTTTTGGTCTCATCTACGGATTTGGGCCTCACGTACCTTGGGTATATCGAGGACTCCTTAGCTAAACCAACTGTCAGCCTTGTAGACAACCATCTAGGATGTTAATGTGTTTGAGGTGACTGATCGAAACATTTGTAGAACATACACACTCCTTGGCGCAAGTATCACTTTCTGAGAATCAAAAACTTCTATCTGGTTGTTTCTATCTATTGCTTGATCTTTTATTTGTTGAATGAATGTTTGCCAAACTTGGTCAATCCTAGCTTAGGGCATACTTAGCGTAGTCACTGCCTATTCCAGAAGTTGAACAAGTTGAAGCAAAACAACCAAAATCTCTCAAAACCAAGCAGATTCAGAAATTGATGTCAGAGCAACCCAAACCCAAACAGAAGTTCCACAAAGTTAAACTCAAACCATCTCTAGCATACCAAGAACTTTCAGCCAAGAGAAAAGAAATAACACCAAGCCCACGAATTTCCCAACTCCACAAAGCAGAGGACAAAGCTACCGACGAAGCACTTCAAGAGGCCTGGTTAGAGCGCAACATCAAATTTAGCCAACATCCAGGAGTTAATCCTGCTTATGCCTTACCAACTAGGCATGATTTCTATGATTAGACACCCTTATTTCTCCACATCTTCTTGGATAAGCTTCACTTTAGAGTCATCTTTGTAGAAAAGCCAGCCATCTTAGGTTATCCCCTTAAGCATTATTAGCTCATCCATCTCATTTAGAATCAAACCATCTAACCAGCAATCAAAACCTCACATCCGAGCCTTCAAAATTGTTGTCACTTTTGCCAAAAGTTTGCCACTCCTAAAATCTTCCAAATCCATCAATCTCGCCAAGGTTATCCCTTTGACAAAGCTTTGTCTAAGGTAATCCAGCTTTGTCACCTGTTATCCCTCATCACCTTGAGCTAAAGGTTGGGATCCACAAGTGGTCAATCTCGTGTTCTTCCTAAAGGATCATCAGTCTATCCTTAAGTTGACACAATCACCACCAAGCTTGCACATAGGAAAGCAGACCTTTCGTGCTTTGGCAACATATCTTTGAAGTTAGAATCTCCAGCCCAATCCTCCTTAGGTTTTGTCATATAGCTTTGCCTTAACCTAGGAAATCATTTGCATAGAGAAGCCTTCCCCCTTTTGCATCCACCAGCATTTGTTGCATCTCATCCCTAGGAGCATTTTTCATGCCACCCGTCACTCACTTAGCCAAGAAGAAAGAAACAATGGAGCCCTATCATTTGGATCGAACAACCTCACCCCCCTTGAGCACTTAGCCATCCTTCAGCCTAGAGAAAGCTACGCCATCATCTACTGACATTGATGCTTTCATGAACCAACCAGGAAATGCAGTATTGGTAAATGCCATTATAGACAAGAACAAAGAGACAATCATGGCTAATTTTTGAAGGGACAATGTAGGAACCTTTGACTTTGGAAGACCCCCTCCATTATCAGATCCATCTCACCCATTGTTTGGGCAGCTACCACCACCCATAGGCTCTTATGATCCAAATTATCCTCAATATATGCCAAAAGAAGAGCCTCCAACCAATCCATATGATCCAACAGACCCAAACATACCATCATCCACCCAAGTTGAAATCTCCATGCCGCAAGCCAACCCAGCCACCACCACTCCATCCTTGGTTCATACCTCTCCGCTCCAAACCCCCTTTACCCAAAACAGCTCACCGTTCACCCCCTTCACTATTGTTGCTGCTGCTCCCCAACCCAGCCTTCCAAATCCACCCATCTCCCAAATCAGTGCTAGCATCTTTGGCCAACCTCAGAAATATACAACAAGGATGCCACCCATGGGGCCAAGTAATCAACCTTTCATCACCCCCAGCTTGTTCATTGCAGCCCAAAGCACAATCCCATCATTTCCATTAGGTCTTGGGAGCTCAATACCATTAGCCACAAATCTACAAGCTACTACCCTCACTCCACAAAGCTATCAAATCCCACAAGCTACTACCAATTTTCTACCAAGCTCCCAAGTGACCCCAGCCCCTGCCACCACTCTACCAAGCTTCCAAATCCAACCACAAAGCTATCAAACCCCATCAGTTCCATTCCCAAGCTTTCAATTCCCACCACCTCCACCACCAACTAATCCATTACCTCCAATTACCAACTACTTTTCAATGCCACTTCTAGGAGGTAATCCACCACCCCAGCCAACCACCAATTATTTGCAGATACCATCCCAAATGGGGGCACAACCCACATATATTGGTCAAACCCCACAAGCCCTCCGATCCTTTCCCCAAGCCTCTCAACCATCTTATACCTTACCTCCACAAAGCAATCCATTTATCCCACAGCCAGCTTATGTTCCTCAATCCCAACCTCAAATCCCATATCAACAGCAAGCCTCACAGCACATGCAGCAATATGCACCACCTCCCCCTCAGCAACCTGTCATCCACCATGCAGCTGCCCAAACAATGTACAATCCCTATCAACAAATCCCTCATAGCCATCCATATTCAGTGGCCCCATCTAGCACATACCTACCTCAAGGCACTCCTACATTGGGGGCACCCCAGCCATCACCTATCAATTCAGAATGGGAGCAAATGAAGATAGCTCTGAAAGCCATCCAAGAAGGGAATGATCCGAAGACATTCAAGTTTGAGAATGTGTGTCCTTACCCATTTGACAAAGCCATTACCGTGACACTATTTCCCAAACACTTTGAAGTACCCAAATTTGACAAATTCAGAGGAAAAGGAGACCCTGTCACACATATCAAAGAATTTTACATGCACTGTCAGGACGTAGCATACAATGATGTCTTCCTCTTGCGCCTTTTTCCCAAAAGCTTGGCTGGACCAGCTCTTGAATGGTTTTATAGAATCCCCTATGGCACAATTAAAAACTTTGCTGAATTATCTGAGGCATTTGTAGCCCAATATGCCCATCTTGTTGAAACAGAGCTATCAATAGTTGATCTTGTCCACACCAAGCAAAAAGGTGGAGAAAGCCTTGCCGAATACCTGCAAAGATGGCAAACCCTTACCACCCGCATATCCTGCACCTTGCCAAAATGCCATGTGGTGAAAATGTTTATTGATAATGCCCATCCTAGCTTGGCTCACCACATGACGATGAACTGTTTGCAGACCTACAAAGATATCAAAGAGAAAGGAATGATCCTTGAGCAAGGACTCATTAAAGATGGTGTGGTCAAGATTTACAAGGAAGCCAACCAAAATCAATCACATTCCAATGACAAGTATAGGTATTGGAACAAAAACAAACACGTTGCAACAGATGGCGTCACTGACACCAGACATGTGAATATTGTTGGTCCTTCTCACAACCAATCCAACCCACCATATCAACCAAACAATCAACAAGCTATCAACTACCAACAACAGAATAACCAAAGCTATCAAAACCACAATCCAAGACCCAACTTCCAAGGGTCTAGCAATCAAGCTAATGCCATCAATGTAGCTGCAGGACAAAAGCCTAGATTCCAACCTACACTTAGAAACTATACACACCTTGGTGAGCCATTGGATGTCATTTTTGAGAAATTAGTCAAGGAAAACCTCATCAAATTTCCTCCTACCCAGCAAATTGACCCAAGCCAATCCAAAGCTGCATGGTACAAAGATAATGAGTACTGCAAATTTCATAGGGTAAAAGGTCACACTACTCTCAGATGCATGAAACTGAAAGACTATGTGCAGGACCTCATTGATCGGAAGGAAATCACTGTTGGTGCCCAAACCTCTCCCAATGCAGGCTTACAGATCTATCAAAATGCTTTTCCTCCACACCACAACCAAAATCCTGGAAAAGCACCTATCCAAACCAACAACAACAACACCAACAACCGTCAGCCAAACCAACAGCATGGGAAGAACAATGACCACACTTCATCCTATATAGACTATGGTAGCCTTATAGGTTGTATATCCGAGAAAGAGCCTTCCGTCAATGTTATCAATATCCAAGGACCGAACAATGAGTGTGCAGTCACCACTCGAAGAGTGCGATTTAACATCGCAGGCCCACCTGTTACACCAACAACATCAGCTCCATCAAAAAGCCAGTACAATATCTTGGAACACCTTGGGAACATGCCAGCCCAAATCTCCATTTTAGACCTTCGCACTAGTCCTGTGTACAAGAACATCCTTGACAGTGCTCTCATAGAATCCCATGTCCCTTCTGATATCAATGCTACTGATTTTCGTAATCTTGTTGGACACCTCTCATCCTCATGTGCCCTATCGTTCAAACCCACCGACATACCCGTGGTCGAGCCAGATCACACCCTTCCGCTTCGCATAGCCATCATGGTATCCAACTTTGCTGTGAAAAGAGTAATGATAGATAATGGATCAGCCTTGAATATTTGCACCCTAAAATTCATAAAACAAGCTAGGTATACTGAGGCAGATATCATCAGTGAGGTTATCACCATCAAAGCTTATGACAACTTGGAAAGAACCACAGAAGGAACTATTTTGCTGCCAATCAAGGTTGGGCCAGTCATCCAAGAGACACTCTGCCATGTTATTGATCTAAACCTACCATTTAACATCCTCCTCGGTCGCCCATGGATTCATGCCATGAAAGCCGTTCCATCCACTTACCATCAGTGCGTCAAATTTCCGCATCAAGGCACTGAGGTAACCATCCATGCCGATCCAAAACCCTTTGCTTACTGCAATGCGGTTGAAGCTTCATATACAAACCATTGCCCTGGAATTGATATCAGCACATCCATCGCCAGCTCATCCCACACTTATAATGACCCAGAAACCATCCTCGCCTCTACCCTGTCTACCGTGAAGATCAATAACAAAGGTTGTGGAGAGTATAGTCTGTCAGATGCATTTGCTGTCTGGGCACTCCCACTTGATCCACATGCCCATGGACGACCGACATATCAAAAAGCTAAGGAGATTCCACCTCCTCGATACAAACAGTTTGGCCCAACAACCTTTGTATTCTCGAAAATCCCTCTTCGTGAGGAGCTCACTCCAGATATCAACAAATGGTTACATAAGGATGCACCTCAAAGAAATCAAGCACGCCTTGATCACTTCAGCCAAAAGTATCCCCAAGAACATAAGCTCATCACTAACAAATGGAACTATCAAGGTGGTGGTCTAGGACCAGAAGAAAGAGGCATGCAGTGCCCCATCAACGCACACAAGTGGGAATCGAAGTCAGGTCTTGGCTTTGGCATACCCACAACTGGGGGCACCAATGAGAACGGTCACACTTTTTCGAACATTCACCGCAACCTTGTCGAAATCGAAGACATTCCTGAGGAAGTTGAAAAGAGAGCCTACGACGATATCCTAGACCAAATCTCCCTCGGAGACTCTGTTCTCCAAGAACTATCCATCCACCTCATTGACCTACCACTCACCCATCCACAACTCATAGATTGGGACCAACCAAGTGTCATACACATCGATGAGTTCACATCAGAGGAGGCACTTCTAAGATTCATGGGAGCTGAAACTCCTTACAAGAAAACAAAGCCAGATTCTGCCTATATCTACAAGCTAGATCCCAAGGGGTATTTTGGAGAAAATCCCCAACCTAGTTCTGATACACCCAAAACTGGAACTAAGGTGAATCTGAGACTAGCTAAGGCAACGAAGAGAACCCCTCAGCAGGAAAATCCAGAGCCACAAGAAGAACATGAGGATTTAGCATTGCCTCCTCAAGATAATCGACCAGAGGTGTCTTCTATTCTAATTGAGGATACTCGAGAAGTCAACATTGGTTCTTCAGAGATCCCCAGACTTGTTCACATTGCTGCATCCCTATCACAAGACCAAGCTGACCTCCTCTTTGAGGTCTTAAGAGAGAACATTGGCCGATTTGCATGGTCATATCAGGACATGCCAGGACTTGATCCAAAGCTTGTAGTTCATCATCTTGCAGTTGATCCAAAGATCAAGCCCGTCAGACAAAAGCTTAGAAAAATGCACCCCAAGGTGGCATTATTGGTCAAAGCTGAATTAGAAAGAATGTTAGCTGCTAAGGTTATCCGACCTATCGACTACTCAGAGTGGATCTCCAACATGGTCCCTGTCACTAAACCTTCCGGTGACATCAGAATCTGCACTGATTTTAGAGATCTTAACAAAGCTTGTCCAAAAGATGATTTTCCCTTGCCCAACATAGATATGATTGTAGATCTTACAGCTGGACATGAAATTTTGTCCCTCATGGATGGATTTTCTGGGTATAATCAAATCAAGATTGCAGAAGAGGATCAGCATAAGACAGCATTCACTACCCCTTGGGGAACCTTTTGCTACAACATGATGCCTTTTGGCCTAAAGAATGCTGGGGCTACCTATCAAAGAGCTATGACAGCCATTTTTCATGATCTCATCCATAGCATTTTGGAGGATTATGTGGATGATATCTTGGTCAAGTCTCATACCTTCATGGATCATCTTGCTGACCTGGAGAAAATCTTTGATAGGTTAGCCAAATATCATCTCATGCTGAATCCCAAGAAATGTGTCTTTGGGGTCACATCTGGCAAGCTTCTAGGCTTCATAGTTTCTAAACGAGGTATAGAGATCGACCCCAAGAAGGTCAAGGCTATCTTAGACATGCCTCCTCCCCAGACACTGCGACAGCTTCGCTCTCTTCAAGGAAAGCTCCAATCTGTTCGGCGCTTCATCTCCCAGCTTGCAGATAAGTGTACACCATTTTCACATTTACTGAAGAAGGATGAGAACTTCAAGTGGGATCCTTTATGTCAGCGCAGCTTCGACCATCTCAAGCAGTATCTCATCAATCCCCCTATCTTGGTTCCACCAGTTCCTGGTCATCCCCTAATTTTGTACATATCAACAACACCTACTGCTCTAGGGGCACTTCTAACACAGCTTGATGACTACAACAGAGAAAGAGCCATCTACTACATCAGTAGAACCCTAGCTGGTTATGAACTCAATTACACTCCTATGGAAAAAGCTTGTTTGGCAGATGTTTTCTCAACTCAAAAGCTTCGCCATTACATGCTAAGTCATACCATCCAACTAGTCTCCAAGATTGACCCTCTCAAGTATATGCTCTCTAGAACAGCACTTACAGGCCGTTTGGCCAAATGGGTTATGCTCCTTAGTGAATTTGACATCCAGTATGTGGATAGAAAGGCAATCAAAGGGCAAGCTATAGCAAATCACCTAGCTGATGCACCTCTAATAGATGCTTATCCGTTGATCACAGAATTTCCAGATGAGCATATCTGTCTAATTGAAGAACAACCCCCATTGGAACTTTATTTTGATGGCTCATACACATCTCATGGATCAGGAGCAGGAATATTGTTGGTCACACCTCAAGGAGATTACATTCCAAAAGCCTTCAAGCTACAATTCCCTAGCACCAACAATATAGCTGAATATGAGGCCCTCATAGCAGGATTAAAGATAGCTGCAGAATGGAACATTGCTGATCTACAAATCTTTGGCGATTCTCAGCTCATCATCAAGCAAGCCCTAAATGAATATCAAACCAAAGATGAAAAGCTATTACCCTACAAAGAGCTAGTTGATCAGCTAACCCAACATTTTACAAAGCTTCAGTTTACACAAGTGCCTCGAATACAGAACAAAGCAGCAGATGCTATGGCTGCTATAGGCTCGCTCTTGGAAATTCCCCAAGCAGCTACACAGTATGAGTTTTTAGTGGAGCAGCTCCTCACACCCGCCTATGCGAATGAGGATTCAAACCGTGTTTGTATCTTGGTTGGTCCCCAATCCCCTTGGTACCATGAGATTCACGCTTACCTTAACGATGGTATCATATCCCCTCACCTCACACGTACCCAACACCAGAACCTCATCCGAAAATCATCCCGATATGTTATCATAGCCAATACCCTATATCGTCGGGGTTATCACGATACTCTCTCTCGATGTTTAGACCAAAATGAGGCCGCGATGGTGTTAAAGGAAGTACACTCTGGACTTTGCGGTGCCCACACGAGTGGTATTGTCCTAGCGCGACAAATCCTTAGAGCAGGCTACTATTGGCCTACCATTGAAGAAGACTCCTGTGACTTTGTCAGAAAGTGTCTCCCATGTCAGCAACATGCAAATCTTGTGCACGCTCCAGCACAGGATCTACAACCTATTGCACCACCTTGGCCTTTCGCTTGTTGGGGCCTTGATCTAGTTGGAACTATCACACCCCTCTCATCTGATGGACATAAATGGATAATAACAGCTACAGACTATTTCACTAAATGGATGGAAGCAGTCCCCCTAGTCTCAGCTACAGGAGTTCAAGTCTCCAAGTTCATCTTGTACCACATTGTTTGCCGCTTCGGCATTCCATCCACCATCTTCACCGACCACGGAGGTAACTTTGAAAATCTCAACATGGAAGAATTATGCACTTCCCTCCGCATCCATCACCGTTTTTCTAGCCCATATTTCCCACAAGGTAATGGCCAGGCAGAGGCAACTAACAAAACCCTCCTCAAAATTCTAAAGAAAGTTGTCAATGATTCCGGCCGTGATTGGCACCTACAAATAAATCCAGCCCTATGGGCCTATCGAACTTCCTTCCGTACATCCACAGGCACAACTCCATACTCCCTAGTCTATGGTGCCGAAGCGGTATTACCTATAGAGGTTGAACTTCCCTTCTTGCGCATATCTTTGCAAGGGCAAATATCAGATGAAGAATATAGAGTAGCTCGACTCACCCAGCTAGATCTCTTAGACAAGAAGCGACAACAAGCCTATGATCATCTCACAGTCTATCAAACTCGTCTCAAAAGGAATTTCAACAAGAAGGTGCTTCCACGACACTTTCAGCCAGGTGACATGGTCCTCAAAGAAAACATGAAAGTCCAAGTAGATCGAGAAAAGAAAGGCAAGTTTGAACCTACATGGCTTGGTCCTTATGTTGTCACTGCTTCCTTTGGCTCCGGAGCTTATCAGCTATCTACACCAGAAGGAGAACTCTTGAATGATCCTACTAACATCATTCATCTCAAAAAGTTCTATGCTTGAAGATCCTTGGTATACTCAGCTTTTGAAAAATACAAAAGAAAAAAATAGTAAAGAGAAATAAGCGTCCAATGGTGAAAACTTGGCAATTCAAGCACCTTGGATAGGTACCTTGGTGAAAACCTGGTAATTCAGGCGCCTTGTGTACTAAAGACTAATCCATTATCTATCACTATCCTATCCCTCATCCATTCACCCACCATCCCATAAGACACACTTGCTTGTTCCCTTGGTGTTCCAACCAAATATCCAAAATCTGATGAAGCTTGTAAATACCTCCTGTACAGCTTGTAAATCTTGTACCAAAGCTTGTATTATACCTTGTAAATCTTGTACCATACCTTGTCTATCCGAATCTTGTCCAAGGTTTGTACTATATTCCAGCCTATAAATAATCCTGTATCCTAGCTTGTATACTATCACGTGCACACACAAAACCCCATTTTCACTTAAGCTTTTCGCAAACCATCTACCTATCCACCTATCACCTATTATAGAGATCCCATCTTTCACAAACATTTCCATCTCACAAAAACCAAAACATGAACAAACTTGTACATTTGTAACATATCTTGGTCCATCAGCTTGTACATCCTCTTTAGCTTAGTACCATTGTATCTATCCAGCGTTCGTGTCAGTTCGTCCTTGATCAGCATCTTGCACCCATCACACATCTTGGTTAGCTATTCCAACGCATCCTTTAGCTAGATTTCCTGTCACCAAAGTGTTATCTTTCTTAGTTCAGCTTGCCAGACGCATCACTCATCCAAATCCACCAGCTTCGGTGCTCTCCGATAGGTCCTTGCAGGATATAGCTTTCCTCATGTCTGATCTTGGTCCGTTAGTACCTTGTCCTACCCATCTCGTTGGCAAACGGCTCTCTTTTGGATTTTCACTTTCTTTTGATTTGGGATCTTCCCTTTTGGGTCTTGAAGTATCTTTTCCAAGCAATCTCCTTGTTCCCTCCTCAAGGTTGCCACGATCTTCCATATCATGGTATGCTGCGAATGGGGCAATTAGAGCGTAAGGTCTTGATCAGGTCTTTCGTTTGTTTTTCTTTTCTGCTTGTGGGTTCTCCAGTGTCGTTTCCACGCTGCTTCCTCTAAGATTCATGTGTAATGCTGGGGCAATCCTTGTGTGTTTGTTTTGAGTTAGTTTGTCAGTCCTTTGGACGGTTGGTGAAAAGGCCTTGATGTTCTTGGTAATCTTGGCAATCAACCAATAGTCCTATAGCAAATCTAGTGCTCAACTATATGGTGGTACTTCTCTTTGAAGTATCCCCCCGCTCAAAAAGCTTCAATGGTTTTCCTTCATCTCCATTATCCCCCATCCATATCCAGCATCCGTCTCTCCTACCCCAGCTTATGCATCAGTATCTCTTTGAATCACTCATCACTCTTAGCTTTAGGGATCCACAATCCTAGTCTTAGGGATCCACCAATCCAAATCAATCCACCAAGCCTCATCTTTCGAGATCCACAATCCTAATCTTAGGGATCTCCGAAACTCATCTTCCACCAATCTGACTCTTTGAAATCCTGTTGCATCAGCTTTATAATCCCCTCATCCATCTCCCTATCCTGGATTCTTTTTTATAGCGCTCTGCTCCTTCATCCTCCACCTTCCCTAAGGTCTTAAGCTTGCTTCCTCTTCTGCATCTGATTCTCCTTTATCATTCTCCCATAGTGAGAGTTTGAGCTAATTCAGCACCTTCTCTTTGCCAATCTGAGTTTCCTTGCTCATCCGAGATTCTTGTACTTTTCAAGAAGCCATCGAGCCTCGCTCTCTCTCCCCGCTACCTTCTTGAGGGGGCATCTCACAGTCCATTCTCTCATCTTCTGCTCTAGCCTTGGGCATCTTATTTTCTTATCTTTGATGCCATGCCACTTGCGGCATCACATCAAAGAGGGGCAAAATGTAGACACCTAAAAACCTTTAGAAAATAAAGTATTTTTATTTTCTGAAAAAGTCCTGATGACATCATCATTTATTAATTAATTATTTATTTAATTAATTAATTAATTTTTATGCCATTAAATCCCTTTATCTTAATTAAAAATATTTAATTAAGAAATCCCTCCCAAAAATGTTTAAATCTTATTTAAACATTATTTCCTTATTTATTAATTATCTAATTAATAAATTGACCAAAAAACCCAAAATAAATAAAAAAAAAATTTTTTGCCCAAAACTTGGCCAATTTCCTTAAGACCACTAACCTCTTTCAAAATCTTCTAATCCTTCTTTAATTTTAATTAAAGGCTAATCCCATCATTTCCTACCCCTAATCCCAACTCAAAATATTTAATTAAGATTAAATATTAATCCTTATGTTTATTAAAAAAGTTTTAATAAATATCTCCTCAACCCAAACCCTTGAAATAAATAAAACTTTATTTATTTCCTAAAAATCTAATTTATCCTCATCCTAAGAAGTTCTAGACTCTTCTAAAAAGTCTTCATCCTCATCCTAGGAAATTCTAGACTATTCTAGAAAGTCTTTATCCTCATCCAAAGTCTAGACTCTTCTAGAAGATGTCTTTAAACCTAATCCTAATCACCTCCTAACCTTGTCACATTCCCTAAACATGGGTTAAAACTTACTAACCCAAGCCAAAGTTAACAAATATCTCCTCCTTCACCCACCTTCATTAAATGCCATCCACTTGTCTATCCCTAAGCTAATCCTAAACCATCCTAATCCATCTTCTAATCATTTGCACAAGCCTAAACAAGCTTAAAACCTTCCTAATCAAGTCCAAGTCGAAATTGCTCTCATCACCCTCAAAATATCTCAACCATAAAACTTTATGAAGTCCACTAGGTCATAAATGACTCTTACAAGCCCTTTTATTGCTCTTACAAGTCATTATGAGGGTCTTTATGAAGATTTTATCCCTTGAGCCTCCTTTGTTGACTCATCCTTCCCCTTTCCTCCATCCTCTCACCATGTGACATGTGTCACTCCTTGATTGGCTATAAGGAAGCACAATCCATGTGCTCTCTTCTCATGCAATCTGAGCCCTCCATGAGCTTTTTCCCATCCTTGCATCTTAGCCCTCAATCCCTCAAGCCTCTTGCCTATAAATTGGATCCTTCCCCTTTGCAAAATAACACAATCCATGAAGTAAAGTTATAATGCTATTTTGAGAGCCAAATCCATACTAAAGCCATCTATCCACACCAAAAATCCACAATCATCCATTGAAGCCTTTGGAAGCATATTGAGCATACATCCTATCCATTTAGATAAAGCTACTCAACAAGAGAGCTTCTTATTGAGAGAGTCCATTAATGGCTCATATTCTCAATTGAGAGCTCATCTTAGTCTATCTTGAAGTTTATGAATTTTGTTTAGTTTGTAGAAGCTTTATTTAAATTTGGTTTCTATTAGCATACTAACATTGCTCATATACACTCCCTTTTTTGTGAACTCCCTTTTTTTTCTCATCAACTCCTACTGGGGTTGAAGACCATTAATAGGGTATTGTCCTTTAATAAGGACTTATGTATTAGATGTATTCTGTCAACTCCTAAAAAGGTCAGATATCCTAATAGGAACACTTTTATACTAGTGCATTATCTTGTGGGTTCAATACCCACCGAAGTTTTTCCTTGGCCAAAGTTTCCTCGAGAACAACTGATGGTGTTATGCGTTCCTTTGCGGTGTATGGTTTATGTTATGTTTTATCACTTCAATTATTGTATGTCATTGTTATAGAAAGGATAAATTGTTTAAAAGTGATGCAACATTGATTCTCCCCCACCCCTTCTCAGGGTTGCTTGATCCTAACAAGACCCAACCCAAGATTTTGCTTTAAAAGGGTAAGTCTATACTCTGAAAGAGCACCTATTGAAGCTTCTCGCTCTACTAGGAACGACTTGAATTCGTGAAAAGTTTGTAAAGTAGCTATGGGGTCACCATAGGCTATGTTGATATTTTCAATGGTAATCAAAACAGTCAAGGAAAGGGAAGGGAACAAGCAACTATCAACGACTCCACCAGGAACTAGGAACAATTGGAGTGTTCGGTACGAAACGTAACTTTTCCAAAGTTCTTGGGATTCTCGGAACTGTCCAAACCTCTAACTTGGATCCTAGTTAAGCGACAACCTCTAGTTTTGCATAACTAAGTCAGTTTTCACCCAAAGTTTACCTAATGAAACTACAAATACCCATTAAGCATTTAACAAGATGGTGTTCTCCATTTGGTCAAAATTCTCCTAGAGAAAAAGACTACCAAAAACAATGTAAACAAAACAAAACTGAGCTGAAACATGGAAATAATTTTTGTTGACACAAGCTTGCTTGTGAACTCGGATGCTCCTGCATCATATGTGCTACATTCTAACGACAACAAGGGTTCTTTTCTATGGTCAATTATCTGTCCATGGTTTGTGTTAGTAAATATCTCATCCCACGTGATAATTCTTCAATGTTCAAGCTTCATTTCCTTTTCTTCTGCATGTTATATTTACCTCTCTCTTCAATATATACCAACCTTCCATGCTCTTGATTTCAAAGCAGTTTTCTTCCTCCTCTTCCTGCTTGGAATAATGTAAAATTAGCTCATTAAATCATAACAATTCTATATCTATTAGTTCCTTGAACAATTCTTTGCTTCCTCAAAATTTTCCTTGTGATTGCACTTCCTGGTCCTTTTCCTTCCTCAAATTTAACACTTTTTTCTCTGCATCCCAGAAACTGCGTTAGTATATTAATAGAAATTCATTCTACATTTCAGGATTACAAAGTGTTTTCATGTACAAGAAACTTGCGGGAACTCCAGGATATAGACTGAAAACATTTCCAGCTGTTTATATTCATTATCCGGGAGCCTTCATAAGTTATTGGGCCGAAAACTTAGCATCCTGTAAACTTTTTTGAATTTCCTATATTCTTCCAAGAAACTGATAGTCGGCCCCAACTGGTGAAAAGGTTTATCTCATGTTGAGGTCACTAGGGTTTCATTCTAGTTATACGATGATAAATAGTCATGAATGGTTTCATTCTAGTTAAATAAAACAATAAATTCACGCATCATGACTAGATAGTCGACTTGTTCAATTAATGTGATGGCAAATGCATATAATCGGGGCTCGATGACATACACAGCCCCCTCGTTTAATTGTTCTCCGTAACATGACATTTTATAATTCCCAAAAAAAAATTGAGGAAGAATGCAATCGGCCGTACCTGAAACACTGGAGCTGAAAGGGGTTCCATACAAATACAACAGTCGAGAGTCTCGGAGTCAATGAAAGCAACCATGCCGTTACTCGTGTCATTCCCTGACCCAGAAAACATGATTTCACTTTCTCGCCTTCGCGGCATCAGTGGTTGAGCTTCGTCAGCAGAGCTCAATCTGGGTCTCTTTGAACTGCTGCTATGCTCGTCCCCGGGAGAGAATTTAACCATTGTTATTAGCGGTTTTCCGGCTTTCTAGATCGAATATGGTTTGCGTTTGTTCTAACCTTTGAAATTACCTCCCCTTTTTTGCGGGAGCTGCCACTGTTGTGTTTTCAGTTCTTATATCCGTTTTCTCGTTGGCTTGAAGAAAACGTTCGAATCCCGCTCCCTAGATTTTGATAAAAAAACAAATAAATAAATAAATAAGCGTTCGAATCCCGCTTCCATAACCAAGGTCCAAAAATGTAAGAGTTAAGCGGATATTTTGTATTCTTTTTTTTCTCCTTTTTTTTTAATAACTAAAATATATTTTTGTACATTTTGATGATGTTCTTGAACATCTTGAACACTATTACTATGTTTCTATTAAAATTAAAATATATTTTTGTATACTTTTGATGATGTTCTTGAACATCTTGAACATTATTATTATGTTTCTATTAAAATTAAGTTTTGTAATTAAGTAAAATATTTGATAGAATATTTTCATTTTTTATTGTTATGTGCATTGAAATAATTTTTTTTTTTTTGAAGTGCAATATGATTTAGGCTAGCTTCTTTTTTTTTCATATAAATGTATACGGATTACTTTGCATTTTGGAGTATCTATCAAAGGTGAGAGAGTTCGAATATTGAGCCTGTCTATTTACCAGTGTGGGCAAAACTCAGTCAAAAGATATGAGGGAGAATGGGGAATAAGAACTATCAGATCCCATTAAAACTAGCGACAACATGGTAACAATAGGCACCAATTTTCAGGATGAGTTGACAGGATCAGAGGTGGAAATAGCAAGTGTTGGAGTGAAAATGGGATAGAGAAACAATATCACAATAAGAAAGACTCAAACAAATGATGAGTCTCAAGAGATAAACTAGAACATAGGCATGTGTTTGGGATGTTAACCCAAAAGGGTTCTTTGATCCTTTCAAATTTTCTAGAATGCCCTCTACAACTACCCAAACTGTAGTTTGTAATCCTAGTTTTAATATCTAAGGTAGGGATACATATACCAAGCTAGGCCAGTACCAAGATAATAAACCAATCTTGGGTGAGAAATGTATATATGTCAATGATAAATAGTACAAAAGAATTATAAGACATAGGAAGATTTGACAAGCTAAGTATGCAAGAAGGGGGGAAACTAATAGATATACTTCCAAGAACTATGTTGAAAACTTTATGAATGGTTGAGCAGCATGACCAGCGACAAATTAAAGGAGAGGAAAGTAAGAATATTGAGTCTCATTCCTCAAATCTTGAGGGGGGTCTCATGCAGCAGACATGATAGAAGCAGCAAAAAACGAAACCACAAATACATACAGCCCATCTTCAACACCCTTAACATCGTGTCCAAATTTTTTATTAATGAGTTGATGTTCATGAAAGAGAGGCTTTGGGCTGTATAAATAAGGAATCATGCATAGGAAAGTAGGATAAAGGCAGTCATTGAATGCAATCAAAGAACAAATTCAAAAACTATAGTTCAATATGGAAAAAGACGAGTACAAGTTGATTCTATTAGGACAAGTTGTGGATGAAATAAAAATCAACATGAGGATTCAAATTAAATGAGGGTGGAAGAGACAACACACGAATTAAAGAAATACAATATGTATTGGCAAACATGGAGTTAAGAGAAAACCAACTCAGGGAGCAAATAGAAGAAGACAAATCATGGACTCAAGTAGTGAGAGGACAGTTAAACATGTCAAGTGATTTCATAGAAAAGCAAGTAAGAAGGCATATTTGAGAGGAGAAACATAGAAATGATAAGGCAGAAAATATCATCATTAAAGGATTAAAAGACTATGGAGAAAAGGAGAACACAAAATATTTGATATGATATTTCCTTAAGGACCATTTAGAGTGGCGTGGAATAATCCAACAAGCACAAAGGACCAGTAACTAGACGAAAGATAATATTAGCAAACATGGAAGGGTATTTTTGAAGAACATAGAAGACAAGAACGTAATACTGAGGATTAAGAGGCTCCTCAAAGGCGCACACATATATGTTGATAAAGATCTTCCATTTCTCAGAAAGAAGAAAGAAGGAAATAATGGGAAAAGGTAAAGGCAACAAGGGGGGATGGAAAGTGGGTATGGCTGAGAATGGTAAGGCCTTGATCAATGAAAGATCAAGACATAAGAAATAGGAAATGGGGGGGGGGGGGCAAGAACACCTAGATATAATCAGTTGGAATTATAAAGGTTGCCCATGGAAAATAAGACATGGTTTAGGCTCCATATCTAGAGTTAAAGACATTATCTTGCTCATGGAAACACATGAACATTATGGACATAAAGACTCAAAGTTTGAGGGTTAAAACAAAAAAATGAGTTTGGAACAAAAGAACCAATAGTGGAAAAGTATATGGTGGAATCACTATTTTGATTAAAGAGGCTATTAGGAAAATGTCTAAGTATAGAGAAAGAAGGCCCATACAAAGAGTACATATGGTTGAAAATTATAGAGAATCATATTAATATAAGAGTAGCAACTTACTACTATATTAATATAAGAGTAGCAACTTACTACTTTGTATTGAAGGGATAAAAAATATACAAGTTCAAAAGAACCTAAATTGAGATGATCCATACAGGTCATTGAAAAGGGATATCTCTATTTTTAATACTCTAGGGGAAGCCCTCATAATTGGAGATTTCAATGCTAGGATAACAAATAATCAACCTCTCAATCTGAATTGAAGCTATAATGAAAGAAATGACCCATTATAGTTAGAAGAGGATAATGATTAGTTTTGAAAAAGAGCATCACGGGATAGCAAAGGCAATGTCAACCATTATGGAGCAAAATTATTGGGCTTGTGTAGCTTATATAATATGGTAATATGTAATGGCATGAAAGTGTGGCCAAGCTCAAGAGGCATTACATGCAAAAAATACAATGGGAAAAGCATTGTTAACTATGTTGTATGCTCTCAAGATCACATCAAAAGGGTAAAAGATATAGAAATAAGAGAATATCCCATAGAGCTAAGGTCAAACCGCAATCCATTTTTAAAAAAATTGGCCTTCTTGAAGGGGCAATAAGGAAAAGACACCCACCTTAAGCAAAAGAAAGGGTCCCCGTAGAGCACAATTATAATGAACTAGGAAATTTAGAAAATATTTAATGATTTTGTTGAAAGGTTGATTTGGAGCCTTGAAAGAGAAGTTACACACACAAATCAACAAAGGGTACACAAAGATACCTTAGTTTCTCTGATTCACAAGGAATTAGAGAAGTGTAAAAGAACCAAACCCCAAAAAGAGGCAAAAAATACTTTCCCAAAAAAACCTTGGTTTGATGAAGAATGCAAGTTGGCTAAGAGAAAGTTATTAAAGAGAACAAGTAAAGAGAACTAAAAAGTGTATGACGAGTTGTTAAGAGGTAAGAAAGAATCTTATGTGAGAAAGAGAAGGATTGATTTGATCACCCTAGGTTAAAAAAAACCCAATAAGTTCAAGAAGAAGTTGTAACAAAAGAGAGAGCAGATAGAAAACAACATCACAAGGCCCAATGACTCAAATATGCAAGGATGTTATACGAGCACGAAAAAGACAAGAATAGACCTCCAATAGTCAAGGCCACAAATGAACTTCTTACTATTGAAGTCATCTTCCAAGGCATAAATAAATTGGAAGGAGAAAGGCCCAAGACATTGATGGGTTATAAGTTAAACATCTAAAATGGGGTAGTGATATCTTGGCACCTCATATTTATCACATTTTTAATGATATCAATAAAGAGGGGTTTCTTAAAAACTTAATAACTAACATATTAATCCATCTCCACAAAAGCAATGAAATGAATCATCCATCAAGTTATTGCATTATTATGATTAATCCCCTCTTGGGAAAACTCTTCAGTAGCACGGTAGAATGCAAGATCAACAAGTGGGTCGAATAAAGAGCTTAGGGGCAAGCAGGGTTTAGACCAAAACACTCCATTGTTGATCATGGTCTTACACTAAGATTCTTGGTTGAAAAAATATGGAGATATAGGGTGTGGAGGCCTTTTGTTTCTTTGTTGACTTTAAAAAGGCCTCTGACACAATATCACATGACAAACTCTAGCTTATAAAGGAAGAACAAAAAATTCCAGCTGAACTTAAAGTTGGGACACGTAGACTATACGAGCAAGTTGTGGCTATAATTAGAACTACAGAAGGGATTTCAAAGAGCTTTGGCAATGATATAGGTGTCAAACAGGGTTGCCCCCTCTCACCAATTTTTTTTGGGTTATATATTGATAAATTAGAAGAATGATTAGATAAGAATGATGGTGATGGGGTTCAACTAGATAAGCATGTGATTAAGCTACTTCTTTATGTGGATGATCTCATTTTAATTGCTAAAACTATCAATGATACGAGTGAACACTTCAAGGTGCTTGGGGCCTTCTATTAGGTGGTCAAGATGCAAGTGAACACTAGCAAAACCAAAGTGATGATTTTCTCTTTGAAAAGAAACAAAGTGGAAATCAATTAGAGATTGTTGATGAGTACAAATACATTGGAATCGACTTCAACAAAAAACTTAGTTGGGAAACATATAGAGAAGAAAGAATTCAAGAAGGTTGGAAAACACCCAATTCTTTATAAAATAGATGCAGGAATGAAGAAATATTGGATTGGAAAACCAAAATGATGCTCTTTAGTTTGTTAGCTACCTCAGTAGTCCTTTATGGTTGTGAGATTTGGGGCAACAACATGTCTAATCAGAAATGGAGACAAATAGAAAGAACCCAAAAGCATTTAATCATCAACAATCTCAAAATTAAAGAATGGTTCATAATGAGATCCTATTGGTAGAAACAAGCATCTTCCCTTTAGAGGCCTCAACAATTATTCAGTTATTTTGTTATTTAAAGAAATCCCAAAGTATGAAAAATCATCATTGGCCTAAGTTGATCA
Organism: Cupressus sempervirens; assembly: GCA_028749045.1. NCBI lineage: Eukaryota > Viridiplantae > Streptophyta > Pinopsida > Cupressales > Cupressaceae > Cupressus > Cupressus sempervirens. Next base: position 127,143,171 of record CM053784.1, read on the forward strand.
TGGAAGAAATGATGGACAAAAGAAAGAACACGTGGATGAAGAAAAAATGTCAAATGGATGGGAAAATGGAATGTTAGTATGCATTAATGTTCAAATAAAAATGTTGGAATAAAAAAAATTGCAAAGGAAAAATTCTGGAGTTACATGTGGTCAAAACAAAATGGACACAAAAAGATTATTATATCAAAGAATTTAATCCAATGCAAGCCCATTAGGAGAAATGATATTGAGGAGAAAATATCAAATGGAGAGCTAAAATACTCATAGAACAACTTAGGATGAGGTCTCATCATTTGAGATGTGAAATGGGTAGATGGACGATACGTAAGGAAGAGTAGGAGGAAAGAATATGTTTATTTTGCAACACAGGAGTGGTAGAGACCAAGTGACACTTCCTCATGGGATTCCCAACATACAATGGCATCCACTCCAACTATGGGGAAATTCTAGAAGCAAGCAATTTAGGTACTCTTTTTGAGGCAACACAGCTAGACAGGAAAGCATATTTAGTGATTGACATTCATTGTTGAAGAGAAATCTTAAAGAAGTAGCTTTAAAAGGCCTAATGTTCTCACACCCTTTGTCTCAAGGATGTGCTTGCTTTTTGTTCTAGTGGGTCCTATAGGTTTCTTTAGTCTCGTAGATGTTATTAAAATCCTTCATTGATTGATTTAAATTTAGATATAATTGTAAAAGTCAAACCTTGTTTCTCAGTTACGCCAATATCCATTATTTCTTTTTGTACCATAAGTTGTTGGGATTTATGTACAATGATATCCCATGACATGGTGATTGGAAGTTGTCTCTGACTGCACAAAGTGATAGGTACAGTTAGTGTACATTTAGGATCTTCATGGTTCCATGGTGGCCCATTATAATTCTCAAAATATGCTATAACATACATGGGCACCTCTAGTGGCCTCCAAGTTAGCTTTTAAATGATACCAATAATCTCCGCAATAGCTCCATTAACAAGTCTAGTTTCTATCAAAAAAAATTTGTAAGAATAATGTGTTGCCCTTTACAAAGGAGGGTATCATCCTAAATTGGAAGCCCTTCAATTCAATGATGGTTTAACACCTATTTAGTGAGGTTTAATGTTAGATGTGTATTTTATTTGCATTATGCCTTTCTTCTCATCTCTTCTTATTCCTCCTAGATGGAATTGGGGTAGGACCTAATAGATCCTTCTTGGTACTCATCTTTAATGGTGAAGAGTTTGAGGTAGGATCTATTTATTTGGGTCCTCCCTTTGCTTCTTCCAATCATTCCAAATCTCTTTTTTACACCGAAATAGGGATTTCTCGAGATTTGCATTTGCCCAGAACTAGAGCCTATTCTAGGACCCTAAGGGAATCCCAAGGGTTTTCAGACCTAGGAGTCAAGGACATGGTACTTCATCTATGACATAGTGTGTTGTTGACGATGTAGTGCATCCTTGATAAGGACCCATTTTTGGGTCTCCTTCTCAATCTATGCATTAGTGTTGATTTGAGACATTAATTTTATGATGTAGTGCAAGGCAGGAGAATCCCCAAAGGAGATGTCCAAAACCCCAACAAATAACCACATAGTAGAAACACAACAACAAAGCAACAATAATGCAAGATTTGATACCAAATCACAACGCTTTATTCATAGATATAACTAATTACATGCAATATGCCCAACTATAAGGCCTTCCGGGTTAGGGCCAAATACAACAACAATTACAAAATTAGTTCTGCAAGATCCAACAAGATCCATTTACAAACTCTATTCCAGCTAGTTCAGATCCACAACTAGATAAGAACACTAAGAAGAATCTACACTTGTACCCTTAGATCCACCAAGCAATCCTTTGGTTCTCAAGCCACAGCCCTAGCTCTTCAAAATTCACATCTATACTTCATCCCCTTCTCCAAGCTGGAACGAATAACTCTCCCTAAAGACTCCACAAAACCTCTTACTTATAGCCAACTAAGCCACAAGTCATCCCAGCTCATTACAAACTAAATTAAATCCCTTACATTAAATATATGTCGAGCCACAAGTCAACCACAACACAAATTAAATACCCATACATAAATTAAATGGCAAAAGTTAGCTCACAGAAACTCAGCATGAACAAAACCAAGAAAAATATTGGCACTCGACACATATAGGAACACTCGACATCCACTAGAAAACTCAACATCCACTAAGAGCTACAGTAACTAGCCATCCATTAGAGCTACAATAACTCGACACCTACTAGGAGCTACAGTAACTTAGCATCCATTAGAGCTACAGTAACTCACCACCCACTAGGAGCTACAATAAGTCAACATCCATTAGAGATACAATAACTCAACACCCACTAGGAGCTACAATAACTCAACATCCATTAGAGCTATAGTAACTCGACACCCACTAGAGCTACAATAACTCAGCATCCATTTGAGCTACAGTAAATCCACACCCACTAGAGCTACAGTAACTCGACATCCATTAGATAGCTCGACAACAACATAAAATTAGAAACTATTCACACTCAGCTCCAACATGCAGGATTGCAAGAAAGCCTAGGATACGCCTACATTAGACACCCTAGGTTCAAAAAGATGTTCTAGTAACTGGAAAAACATTTTCTGGGATTCAACACATAAATCCCAAACTGGTTCTTCACATACATATCCTCCAAATCTTCAATTTATACGATCTTTCCCTTGTTCTTCTTCTACTTCTTCACATCCATTTGAGGTGTGCTACAAGTCTACTTTCCACACTCATCTCCAACCTTCTCAAAATTTGCTAACTCAACTCAACTACCAATACTCAGGTTCCTCCTTCCAAGCTCTTCATTCTGCAAAGGAATTAGGGAAAACTTCTTGCCATCTTTCTCAACAGTAAACACATTCTTGATACAATCATGCATAGCCCTGCAATCATACTGCCAAGGTCTACCAAGCAACATATGAGAATTGTTCATGTCCGCAATATCACACAACACTTGATCCTTATACAACCTAATCTGGAAATCAATAAGGCATTGCTCCCTCACTTCCAAAGCATGCTCACCTTGCAACCAGTCAATCCTATAAGGATAATAATGTCTCACTCTCTTCAAATCAATTTTTTAAACCATCTCTTCATCAACAAGGTTATCAATACTACCACCATCCATAATCACCTTGCAAATTTTGCCACTAGACTTACAACAAGTCCTAAACAAACTAGTCCTCTTACAAGAATCCAACATCCTCTCACCAACTAGTACTCATCAAGCCAACAAACTGTCTCCTTGCTTAGGCTGACTATCCTGGACTAAACCTCATTCACAACATCAATTGTCCTCCCAATCGAACATTCAAAAGATTTATGCCCTTCTTGATCACACTTGAAACAATTATCTTTGAACCCACCTCCACTCATCCTTCCTTTCTGTTCAACAAGTTTTGGTTCAACTTATGCTTTTGGTTTAGCTTCTATTGAGCTATCCTACTTCTCCTTCCCTCAGGAACTACCTTGATTCTTCCTCTTTAGCTTCTCCTCTTCTCTCAAAGCATACTGATAAGCATCCTCAACTGAAGAAATATTTAGCATACCAACCTCATCTTGAATATTGAATCTAAAATCATTAATATACCATGCTACCTTTTCCTTTAACAATTCTCTATGATCAGACTAAATAGTCAACTTGTAGAACTCCTCGGTATAATCTTTCAAAACATATCCTTTTGTTTCAGATTTTGCAACCTTTTAATTAGCTCAAGTTCATAATCATTAGGAATGAACTTAGCCTTCAAATTAGTCATCATCAATCTCCATCTAGAGATCTTCATTTCACCTTCCTCTTCTCTATCTCTTTGCAATTCTTTCCACCAAAGTGCAGCATGTCCTTTCAACTTAGTTTGTGCCAACCTCACTCTGAGTGGATCCTCAATATCCTCAAGCTCAGAGTAGTCTTTCAATTTACCAATCCAATCAATCAGGTCTTCAAGATTCAAAGTACCTAAGAAATTAGAAACCTCCATCTTATGCTTCAGCTTCAAATGAGATCTAGGTCACACAAACTGACCATCCCTAATTCCAATAGGTCTCTCCATATGATCAGCTATGTCCTCACCACTCGATCCAGCATCTTCGAAGTCTTCGGCAACTTCTTCATAACTACCTTTAGTACCCACATGCCTAGGTACACCACCTAAAGCACTTACAATTTTAGCAATCGTGTCACTCTTCATCAATGTTATCTGAGATCTAAAATTGGCTTTAACCTCCTCCATCTCATTTCTAAAATCTGCTTTAACCTTCTCTGAGATCTATTCTTCTACAACATCACTAAGATCATCAATTTCCCTAGGGTCTAATCTTCTTGGAGGCATCTTCCAAAATTTTAGCAAACCCTAAGCAACAAATTTACCAATCTAGAAGATTAGTCGGCCACAAGATCAATCTTCTTTACAAATCTTGGTGTAAACTTCCTCAGCTTTGACAATTTGTCAACACATTCAGGAACAACCTTCGCTCTGATACCATCTAACGTAGTGCAAGGCAAGAGAATCCCCAAAGGAGATGTCCAAACCCCTAGCAAATAACCACACAGTGGAAACACAACAATATTACAAGATTTGATACCAAATCACAATGCTTTATTCATAGATATAACTGATTACATGCAATATGCCTAGCTATAAGGCCTTCCAAAATAGGGCCAAAGACAATAGCAATTACAAAATTAATTCTACAAGACCCAGTAAGATCCACTTACAAACTCTATTCCAACTAGTTCAGATCCACAATTTGATAAGAACACTAAGAAGAATCCACACTTGTACCCTAAGGTCCACCAAGCAATCCTTTGGTTCTCAAGCCGCAGCCCTAGCTCTTCGAAATTCACATCTATACTTCATCCCCTTCTCCAAGCTTAAATGAATAACTCCCCCTAAAGACTCCACAAAACCCCTTACTTATACCCAACTAAGCCACAAGTTGGCCCAACTCATTATAGACTAAATTAAATCCCTTACATTAAACATATGTTGAGCCACAAGTCGGCCGCAACACAAATTAAATACCCATACATAAATTAAATGCCAAAAGTCAACTCACAAACAACTCAGCATGAACAACCAAGACCAATACTGGTACTCGACACATACAGAAACACTCAACATTCACTAGAAAACTTGGCACCAATAGGTTCACTCGGTACATGAAGGAACATTCGGTCAACACAAGATTGCTACAGTAACTCAACATCCACTAGGAGGTACAGTAACTTGGCATCCATTAGAGCTATAGTAACTCAACACCTACTAGGAGCTATAGTAACTTGGCATCCATTAGAGCTACAGTGACTCGAAACCCACTAGGAGCTACAGTAACTCGGCATCCATTAGAGCTATAGTAACTTGACACCCACTAGAGCTACAATAACTTGGCATCCATTTGAGCTATAGTAACTCGACATCCATTAGATAGCTCGACATCAACATAAAATTGGAAACTATTGGCACTCAACTCCAACATGCAGGATTGCAAGAAAGCCTAGGATGCTCCTGAATCATTTTGTGTATGGTCAATCAGTGGAAGAAAGCTTTTTTCTAAATCCTTTATAATTACGTCCATTTTACTCATTTTACATAGATCCACAATCACATACACAAGTAAGAAGCACTTAGACCTTCCAACATTCAAATATTTAAGGAGATCCTTTTTCAAGCTATTAGAGAGGAGATCTCTTACATTTAAGGAGCTCATTTGGGGGCTTCATCATCTTTTCCACATTCA